>JAQFJA010000003.1:15668940-15681491 GCA_029874485.1 Naso brachycentron
ATCAAGTCAACAGATCCAGTTCATTTTCTATGGAGAGGAAGTGATCCAACTACGCAGTGCATGATGGGTACGGCGCAGCGATTTGACAGACTGTTCGCTGTGTCTGAATTTGCATAATCACAACTAGACTTCTACTTTATGCAATGAGGTCAATCTGACGCAACATGGCAGCCACACAAAAGTATGATGAAAACTGTAAAACCAGGAAGTGCTGATCAAATATGCACCGCCTGTTTCTCGCTCAAAACGTTTTCAGAAACATATTTTAGTATGCCGTTTACCTGGAAAATGAGAACGTTTTTGACCGGTCCGCCACGTTGAAAGGATTTGATCCAAAAACATCTATCCAACCTGAACACTGTACCAACCACTCGCCGGGGTGTTCAGTTGTGTCGAGATCCATCATCACCGGATATGGTGTGTCTGCACCGTCACCTGCCCTTAGTAGGTGAAAGTGTGTGTAAATGGGTGAATGCAGAATTGTGTGATGAAAGCACTTTGAGTGGTTGAAAGACTAGAAAAGCGCTTTATAAATACAGTCCATTTACCATTTCAGTTCTTTATTTTGCTTTAATATAAGTCTGTCATCTACCGTCAGGCCATTAATAACTGTGAGGAAATACCTCAGTTTTGAATTTTAAAAAATATCATCAAAATAACCTGCAATGAATACATTTTTCTTTAGGTTAACATAAAAAAACAAAACAACATTTACAATTAAATGACATCTGGTTCGTGCAGTACAAATGTTATTATTCCATCTGTTCTTCAACAACACACATCTGTGTGTGGCGTCACTGAGAAAAAACACTGATGTGGGCTGTAGGAAACCCCCCCGGCCCAGCCTGTAATTTCCCTCGCCCTCCATCCTATTTCAGTGCTTGATAACTAAGAACATTAGTTTTATGCCACTTGCCAGGCTCAAATGAAAAGAGAGCTAACTTTAATGACACCGCAATTAATCGGCCCAATAGACAGACAGCTAAAAGACGAGATATTGACTTCATTAAGGATAATGCATTATGTCATTAAGTCAGTAGGGTCACCTTGTGTATCATACAAGCCGCTTAATATATTGGCATTTTCCATGAATAAGATAAATTCAGATGTGAGAGATAAAGCTGATTAGAAAATGTTTCATCTGGGAGGCGGGATGCCTGCGAGTGAGGGCTGCTGTTTGAGACAAGGGGACGTCGACAGAGAGAGAGAAGGGGGATAATGTGCTACCAGTCATACTTTATCAGAACCCAGATTGATTGGCTGCGGCAATTTAATCATTATTGTTTAGCTTTAATCTACAAAGAGGAACACTCCAGGCGTGAATGTCTTTATAGGTGCATGTCATCAGCCTCATTCATTTTGCAGTGTTACCATTGTTTTAAGGCTTCTAACAACACATTATGGAGATTAATATAACTTTTGTTACGACCTTGTAATGCAAGAAAAATACAACAGATATATGTTACAGTTTTGTAAAATTTATAATGATATCAGCAACATTTTGAGGGTCAGTATTACATAGATAGATATGTAAATATTTGTATGTTTCTATGTGTTCATCAAAGGCATAACTTTCCATTCATGTCACTGTCCAATATAACGATACTAAAGTCTCTCTCTCAGGCGTATCTGTCTCTTTTCCCAGGACATCTCCCTCTGAGCATTGAGAGGTATCGGAGTTTCACTACTCTCCACTGCGACCTTGCTACTTTCTTTTTTGGGGGGGTGGGGGGCAGGTTGTGTGATTATCGGCAGTTTCTCATCTGGTGGAGGCTCCGCTCATTTGTCATGATTATTGCTGAGTTCTGGCTTGTCATTGGCTGCAAGAGATCAATGGCTTTGGACTCTCCCTCTGTTGTATGGGCAGGCCAACAGCCTTTTTCGCCGCTAAATGAGGCTCTTGCTCTATCCATCCATCCATTCCATCCATACAGTCTAATTTCTCTCTTTGTCTTTCTTTCTCACCCTCCTGAGTCAGTTCATCAATTTGGTAGTCTATATATCTTTCTTTTTTCAATCAGTGGTGACATATTGCTTTGTCAGGTATTGAAAGTACAGAGCTGCGGAGTCACAGCAACCAATTCTTGATTTGTGAAAGAGTTTTCCTTGCTCTTTTTTTACAAGTTATTCCGACCCTTTATGTGGAATAGTCATTGAGTAAACAGCTTTTATTAAAACCTTAGTAAGGGGAAATTTACTCGGTAAAAGATTATTTCATGCACTGCAGTCAAGTAGCTTTGGAATGTGTTAGATGTCAGCTTTGGATTAGTATCTCATTGGAACCCACTTAAAAAAAAAAATCAAACTAACCCTTAAAGTCAGTTTCTCATAAACCCAACACCTGTGACATGGCTTGAGTCGAGAACTGCTTAAATGTCAAATGGCGCTAGTTCTGATTTTTTAGCAGTACGAGCAGGATGAGCTTTTAACGTCTTCATTAAAATCCATCCACAGCCTCTCAATCAAATGCTACTGCTGCACACTGCATGTGCCTGACAGGGTATAAAGTTCACGAGTGAACATATCATTATATCATGATCTGTAATGATAAGTTCTCAGAATAACTCTTTTTTGATTATGTGAACCAGTGGTTAGTGGCCCTTTAAATATCACGGTTTATATTTGAAGAAAATGAGAGTATAATTTAATGTGCAAAGAAGCTACAGAGAACTTTAATTATGTGCCCTTAATGACGAACAAATTATGGTAAGACTAATTGCTTATGAATGTGAGGACACAGATCACAGCCCCTGCGGTACCACACATACGAGGATTCTGCTGTGGATTATGCGTGTGCGGCATTGTTGCCCAATGTGCATTTTGTAAGCATTAAATACGGTTATAGAACAGCAATTCAATAAATATATATATATATAAATAAAGGCACATCATGGAACTGCCATTAAAATTTGTATCTGTAAAATGAGGACAAAACCAGAACGAAACACCGGGTTAATGTTAGAAAAATGACAGTGTCATTACTGAATCTTGATGCCCTGCATCAATCATGCACCACATGAGCAGAACATGCATGAATCCCCGCAAAACAGAAAGCCTTTGCTCCAGATTGAAAAGCCACTGAGCATATATTTGTGTCAGTAATCAGCATGAAGGCCTCTCAGCCTCTTCTCATGGGTCACAGAATTAAAGTGCCTTTCACACAAGGTCAAGACGGAGCAGACGAGCCTTATTAAATATATTCCACCACTTCCTGTCAAACGAAATAGATGATACACTACAGTAATTATCAGTCAAATCTGTGGGCTCAAGATCATACAAAAACCTACTTTTCTTTTGGATGTCACTCAGTTTGCATACTTAGTTGGAGGATAAATTGACGATGAAGAAGCAGCGGTACAGGGACACTGGGACACAGTAGATGTGGTACTGAGTTATACTGACTATAGGTACAAGCAGAAGCAGCTCTGCAGATTGTTAACGGTAGCACACAGCCAGTCCAGTGCCACCTGGAGAGTGAGTAGGAGAGCTGATGAGTTTTATCACCTCGCCAAAGCCTTCTTCAGGAACTTCTAATTGACGGCTGGGCCTGTTCCTCTGTCCCACACAATTTCCCGTCATGCCTCTCCTGCTGCCACACAGCTCTCACTACTCGCACCACAGTTTTCCACCTCCCTCCTCCTCCAATCTATCCCTCACTCTTTCTCTCTCTACCTTTGCTTTCACCCATATCCGTTCTCCATCTCCTCTCCTTTCTCCTCTTCCTGCCGCGCCTTGGCTTGGCTGAGCAGGCCTGACAGGCGGATTCCTTTGCTTTTCGCCGTATTAAAGCCACTTTCTTGCTCTGACAGCCTGCTCTCTCCTGCCACCTCATAGCTCTGGCTTCACACTTCTCTGGGCAGCCACTGCCTCTTGACAGACCACTGTCACTTCCCATCATGCTCTCTGCTGATCGCACCTCCCCCCTCCACCGCTCTGACACCCCCCATACCCACCCAACCCGTCCTCGGCAAGCTCGCGCGAGCCCACTTCCATACCAGTGCAATTATTTTTTTGACAAGCCATCCATCAGCCTTAACTTTAAAAGCACTCTCCACTGATATCCATTGTTAAGCCCCCTTTGCAGCTCCTGGCTTCTCCCTCCAGATAGAGCTTGCATGAGAGAGTATGATATCAGACATCACCAAACCTACCAAACCATGTAAATTTACTTTGTTCTCGGCTATGTTTCCAATTTCACGTCCAATTTTTCGGTACATTATGCGTAGTTGTTGTTCCTAATACAATGTTGTCAAAACCCATTAGAGTTTGTTCCCTTCGTCTCCTCTGAAAAACAGGTTACAATTGGTATTCTATATGTGTAAGGCGTCGTCTGCCGTTGTATCTTATTAAAATTATCTGTTCAATTCTCACGTTCGTCGGTCAGTGCAATTTGCAGGCATTAGCAAAGACACATATGAAAATGTCAGCATGTCAACTAATAACAACGAAAGCAAAGGGAGTGCATCGCTGCGAGTCAATAACGCTGCCTTGCTGGTGACACAAATTTGATGGTAATCTAAGAAAATGAATAAGGAGGAAAAGCTCTGCGTCGTTTGAATGGGAATCTTGTCCTGCGCTGAATCATTTGGCGCTCTTCCACTTGGCCTACATCTCAGCCTCGCAGTAGAAAAAAAGGGGGGCATGACAACAAAGTGCTCTCCCATCACTGCTGTCTGGTGTGCTCAAACAGCACACATTACATGTGCATGATAAATTGGCTGCATTATGCATAGCTCAAGTGACTGTTCACTTCATCTGACCAATGCCTGCACTGAAACAATATGATGATGTGCGCAGATACTGAATGTGGCTGCCGAAGCTCAAAAAGTACAATTAGAAACGGCTTCAGCTGCTTCCTGACATGAGTATTTCAAATTACAGTATTAACTGCATATTCCACATCAAAAACAAACCAGTTGTTTAAATTATAGCCTGACAGATACGGCATGTTTGAGGCCAATGTCAATACCGATGCTAGGTTGAAAGAAAATTCTGATATCTGATGTATTGGCCGATATATGTAATATCTGATAAATGTGGTTTTCAAATACTTGTGACAAAGATATGTAATGGAGGCAGGATATCTTACATTTTAACAAACTTCATTCCATGTCAGTGCATTAAACAGTAAACACTTCAATTATTATTTATTAAATAACGGACTTCCCTCTGCAGCATACACTGTGTACTAGAGCTGGGTATTGACAAGGACTTCATCATACAATACATATCACGGTACATGGGTCACGATACGATTACATCACGATACATTGTGATATGATGCATATTGTCATATTTCACATAGTTCATTGAAGATGTAAAAACAGAGCTGAAACAGAAGTTGCCATGTATGATAGAAACCGACCGATATATTGGTTTGCCGATATTATCGGCTGATATTGGCCTATTTCAGATATATCGCTATCGGAGTAGTCTCAATACATCACGTCACATTATACTGATAATTCAGCAGACAAGCTGAAAACAATTTAATTTAAAATTTCCTTTCCAATTTATTTCAATATTGGCCAATTACCAGACACTGATGTAGCTGCCATAACGCTGAAATGAAAAATGCAATTTAAATACACTCTTGCACTATAACCAGATAGAACAAACTGAAACACAGCAGGTTGTAGTTCACAAGCCATTTAAAACGTGAATTTTGTTTTTTCAAAATACCGATTTTTGGAGCTGGAAAACGATATATCATGATATATATCATGATATGTTGCCTTTTTAATTTTTTAGCACAGCCCTACTGTGTACTAACAGCATTTTGAAACAATAGTCTAAGCATTTTTTCTGGATTTAATATTTAATAAAAAATAAATAAAGTTAAATAAAAATAAAGTTTTAATATTGGCGCATATATATGGCACATATATGCTGATACTAATATATCTGTGATAGGCCAATATCAGCCGATAATATCTGCTAATGTAACAATGACTAACATATCGGTTGGGCCCCTGGTTAAATGTCAAGAGGAAGGAATTATGGATCAAGCACAGTTATGTTGCTCCTATAATAATATCATTCTACTGTGGCGGACATGAAAAAAAAGTCACCACTATGCAGTGTAATTCATTTCGCAACCTATTAGCTTGTGAAGCTAATTAAGCACAAGGGGCGACCATGGCGAAAAAGAACAAAAAAAAAGGTCTATGATGTCAGTGAGTGGAGGATAATAGTGACACAATACAGGTTATCCACTCTAAACTAAGGTTGAATGAGTTTAGGCCAAAATACTGCGCAGTTTCAGCAGGAGTTCATAAAGAATATTGAAGACAGGCAAATAAGAGGTGACAACATTGCTGTAGCAGCAGAATGGAGCTTGGCTGCCACACTGCAGAATCACTCAGCCAAGTGAGTTTGTAAACTTTAGGCCAATTGCATTCAAAAGCCACCCTTCAACAAAAAGGAAACACAATTAACAAGCTGATAGCAGCGTGTGTCTGGCTGACTTAATGAATATCAAATTATACACAAACACTTATAAATCATCATTATCCCCCAAATCTTAATTGATCCCACAATTAAACATGACAAATGCTACGTATGGCAAGTCTTGACTTTATTCTTTCCCTATGCGGGACTATTCATCTTTCTCTTTTTCTTGTGCGTCATAGCTAATTTCACACTGCCTGTGCTGCTAATTAACAGGGACAGACAGACAATTTTAGTGGAAGGTAATTTCTTTTGTTTACAGCGGGGAGCCTTCTGTTTCGAATATTTTCCAAGGCTCTGAGGGAACTCAGTTTTGCTCCTAATGGCATCTATTCCAACCATGCACTAAGTTTGGGACTAATTTCCTTTCTGTCATTTGTCTCTAATAAAAATCTGCAGCATTTAAACTTTACATTCCTATACATAATGAGAGTTTATTACAGGGAAACCAAGCCTCATATCAATATAGAGAAACAGTTTATCAGAGTGCATTTATTTAAATTGAATATTCTAAGTCTGAAAACAATTAATTACATCTTGCAAGTGTGTAAGCATTGATTGTGCTAATATCTGAATGTTTCTTTGTGTACAAGTGTGTGTGTGTGCTTCAACGTGTTTGTTTGAGCTGCGTCCTGTTTACACCTTGTGCAGATGCTGAGTCTAACGCACTGCAGGCACCTGCCACTGTCAGTGGCCCTGACAGCTCCGGTCCCAGCAAAGCGAAGCAAGGCACCACCATATGGTTATCAATGATCCAGATGGCTCCTGCTTGTCTCCAGACTGACAACTTTGCTCCTTTATTATCAAACACTAGTAATTAACCATAATCAAGTAGGTGTTAATTAGACATAATGAAACAATTTCTGTTTAGTCAGAGCCTACTATTTGCCAATTACTTGTAATTATATGCACTAAGCACTTCAGTGTAATCTCTGCCAGTCAAGCAGCAGGGCTGTGTCTGTTTGCTAGACTGAAGAGCCTTTTGTTTTGTCTAAAAATTTGGCAGATTTAGACCTGCAGCCCTCTGATTGGCCAGCCTGTCAATGCTGCCTGAAGCGGGGAACAAAGGGAGCGTCATACTTCTTGGTGACAGCGCCAGAAAAGTTTGTCATTCCCAGGAGTGGATGGCTGTTAATCAGAGCGACCCCTGACCCCAACCCACGGGTCCCAGCACCACCGCTGGTTGTACACACCTGGAAGCGATGCATGTTTCTGGAGAAATTGAAGCTGTAAATTTGCTCAGTGGAGATCAGAGAAGAGGCAGAGCTTAGAGAGAAGGAGGGACAAACAAAGAAGGTAAAGGCTGGGAAGAAAGGAGGAAAAGGAGACAAAGTTTAAGAAATTTCAGAACTAAAAAGTAGAGAGAAGAAGCAGAATGAAGGATTTAGAAAACTGCAACTGATGTTACTGTGTGTCCACGTGTGCAGAATGATGAAACTGTTGAGTTGAACTTAGAAAAGCGGTAATGATGAGAAAATAGAGGGATGGACAATATTTGTGCTGTATTTGGGGGAAGAGTTTGAGCATTACACCTGACTTTTGGGACCTGCACAAAGACTATTCATATCAGACTGATACATTTTAATTTAGGAAACATTTAATTTTTAAGAGTTTAGTGTTATCTTAATCATATAAAGTATTAAATAATAAGTTCTCTAAATTAAACAATATACAAAAGTCACTTAAAGCCTCAGTAGGTAACTTTAGGTCAAATATTAATAACTTTTTGTGTTCTATTTGGAAAAAAAATGTGATAATCCCCTTAGACAGCAAATATTAAGTGATGTGGTCTGAGAGTATCACAATGATCTCTGTGTTTTCCCATCATGCCTCTGTATTCAGGATTGGTAAAAATCCTCCATTCCAATCAGTGACGCTCTCTGTACTCTTTGTCCTGATTGGTCAGTCTACACTGCGCTTCTTAGCAACAAGTGATGTCGGTAGGAGCTGATTAGCTATTTGTGTCACGCTCTGACTCGCCTCTGCCAACAACAGAGTGTCTGCAAGCCACACCGTCAGTCGGCTCCAATCGAGCTGAGACGGACCAGTTTACTCCGCTGCAACTTTCCGTGCAACCGTTTGTCTCAGTTCAAACTGGACTTAAAGAGAGAGAGACAACAAACAAAATAAAATGTGAGCCGGTACAAATGGCTGCAGTGGAGTTGCTTCCCAGCGAGTCTCATGCTACAGCTAACGCTAGCTTCCAAGCTCATTAGCAGAAGTTACCTACTGCAACTTTGAAAGTCCATTAAAAGTCAACGGTAGCGGTTAAAAATTGAGCCACTGCATCCAAGTAAATTTATGTAAAATAAGACAAAACAACGATAAAAAGGTAATCTATGTAGTGTAGCAAAAGATCTGTAGAGAAACTTCATCAAAACCAGTAACAGAGCTGCAGTTTGTTATTCAAACTGATGATGAAAACAGAGGGAGACAAAGCCCGTCATCGTACTTTGGACACGGCCACGGAATTCAATATCAGATGAAATCCTTTATGAAGACAGGATATGACCATGCTGTTATTATTTGCCCTATTAGAGGAATGAGCTCTCCTCTTTTCTTTCCTCAGATGGGAATGTAATTGTTTTTCTCAAACAGCCAATGTTGGGTTGATATGTGCTTTTGCCACAAACTCAAAATGCTAAGATGAAACTATAAAAAGCCTGGAACCTCAACACTAGAAAATAAAAGTAATGTAAAGCCGCTGCAGTTGTGCTTGTAAGTCCTGGTCCCCACTAACAAACATTTACCTTAGAAAAGAAATGATATTTACAAGCTATATGGGTAAATTTCATGTGGGAGACGATAAAACAGCCCTGCCTGTTAAGTTCTGTATGTACAATAAACTGCTGACCTGTCACTTCTCTAAAGGCTGCTCTGTGAAGCAAGCAGCAGAAAACAGATCTTTGCTAATAGAAAGAGCAGTATTTAAGCTAACGTTAAAACAACCTCCACACTGTACAGCCATCCATGCTCAAGGACCATACTGTATGTTATTTTTTGTAACTTATCTGTCATCTGTGCCGGCTGGGTGTCTAAATCCAAATTCCGCACAAGTCCACCGTAAATCTGAGTGTCACCAAAGCTGTCCTAATTAAAGAGGACCAGAGCCGTAAAAGAACCCGTTTGTGTGAGGAGTAAGTCATTTCTGAAAGAGGCATCAACAACACTGTAAATAAGTCGTTTACAGTGAGCTGGTAATCACAGAGGCCATAACCCGGGTCCAACCCTCGCCCATAATTACTGCGGTCCGGCGTGATCAACAGCACATCATCTGCTACGAGCTGGAAAAGTACTCACACTTACTCCACCCTGCAACACAACACTGTGTCCCAGGACACAGCCACCCAGTGTGGGAATATTTTAATGTGTTCATTTCAGAGGTAAGGTTTATATTTAGACACCCAACTTTCATCTAACATACTGTAGTCAGTAACTGTACTGACACAGATGGAGAAACAGTCTTTATTTTTAATGAAATAAATCCGTTCTTGCAAGTTGTTGTGATGCACGCTGTTATACATCATCACTATGATTTTCATTGCATCAATTCATGCATGGTTGCTGAAAACTTTTGGCACTTATGACAAATGATAGCTACTGTGTTCCACCATTACCCACATTTCACTCAAGAAAATTGATTTACTGTGGAAAACTGCAAAGAGGTGGACATTTCCTTTGCAAGCCGCTGTTTACAAGATCAAGAATGAATCTTTAAATTATATATATATTTTTTCAGTTCTTCAACCAGACATGTTTAGGGACTTAGCAAGCATTAACTGAGCTAAAAACAATGAAATCAAAGTCAGTTACAATCAATTGATGTTAACAATATCATTCAAAATTCACACGCATGAGAAAATGATGTTTCTGAGCTGTGCGAGATGTTTCACTGTCACTAAAAAACCATCACGTCTGTTAATGTCTGGAAAACTGTTAGGTGACCAAAAATAACATACTTTCAATCCCTTGAATAGTTTTCTGGGTTGGGTTGCACCAGCTGAACGTATGCCTGGCTGTGTTGCACTTGGCAATCTAAGTCCGACCTAACAGTTATGTCGGTTGCACCATCTAGGCTTAGTACTACATCTGGCACTAAAACCTACACCTAATCCGGGGAAGCCATAAGGTCAAAAGTCAGAACTAGTTTCCAAGGTGACAATAAAACAATAATAATAAATAATAATAAAATAATAAAAGTTGATGGCAATGGCACATCTGACACAGACTACATGACGAAAGGGCTTTCAGGCATGAAAGAGTGATCCATATGAATCCTCTGAACATGTATAGAGACAGGAAACTGGTTGAAAGAATACGTTTCAGCTGGGCTAATTGTTTCAATTAATGACAGTAATTGTAAACCAGTCATAAACATCCATTCTGTGATAGTAAATATCTCCTCTGTTAAGATAAATGCCCGCTGTGAACCATAAAGAAGGGATCAGCATGCGTCAAAACTGTCAGAAAACTCTAATAATAATGTTGTAAAACAATCATCAATATCCATTCTGTCATAATAGCCAAACATGTTTACCAGGATGGCATTTATACAGAAAAGGACCATGGGTACTGCGGATGCATTTGCTTTGTGGTGCCTGATCGGATTTCTGCCCTGGCTGCTGAAAAACCATAATAACCAGGACCAGAAGTGTTGTATGTTCCTCTTGAATTTAAGAGTTTGACAGGAGATGGCTTTAAATGTTTCTTAAATATAATATCAAGATTTTTCTGCTTAATGTGTTGAATGTAAAAGTAATCAACAAATCTAATATATGATCGGAAAGGCTTCTTTATTAACTGTCAAAATAATAGATTTTTCCATTATGTTGCTGTATAATAATTGAAGCATGGCATCAAACCTGAGGGACATAGAGATAAATAAGATGTCTTGCTCCGTCTGAAAAATGGACTCAACCTAAATTCTTACTCAGGAGTGAAGCCTCTTTCTCTCTCCTCCTTTGTAATGACATAGAGTCATGAGGAGGAGTGGATGGAGGGTTGCTGAGGTGCTAAGGCCTGAGCTGCTTGTCAGTGCCTTGACTGATCACCGAGGCCAACTCTAAAAGGATTGCTGGTGGAAATAAAGACACCAGCATGTCAGCTGTAAGCTCCTCAGAAGGACCCATCAGACAAGTGGATGCGTATTGACAGGCCAGAGACAGAAGGAGAGGGACATTGAGAGATGAAGGGCAAGACACGGAAAGAGAGAGAGAGTGTCCTGAAGTCGCTCACCTTGGCACAGGCTGCAATGTCAGCCGACCCGGTGGCCATCACTCTCCGGCCCTGTCCAGGGTATTATTTAAAGCCAAACAAATATCGGAGGCTGAATGTCACCACAAGGACACCCGGGCCTCATCTCCACCAATCAGTGTCCAGGGTTTCAAATCACCCTTTCTCCTTCTCTCACCGGCAAATCCATCTTCCTCATTCCTGTACCCGGCTTCACACCCCCATTCGACCCCTGACTACCACATTGAGGGGCGGCACTGAGCAACAGATTTACGATCCCCCCGTTTCAGGCCAAGCACGATTTATTGACATTAGTTGTCAGCTTTCTTTTTGAGAAATTGCACATAGAATTAATTTTAACTACGTCTTAATGTTAAATATCCTGGAAACACTAAATTTCATGGTAGGTGATGCTCAGAGCCGCATAAGCATATATCAAGTTCTTGGGCTTCCCTGAAAGATCCTTTTTTTTTTTTTTTAGGCTTTAATTTAATAAGAAGCAGCTCATAACCGCTTCATCTCAGCTGTTAATTACACATCCTTTATGCTGAGGAATGATCTTGGGACACTATTTAATGCATCAAAAGTTTAAGTAATTTAATTTAATTGTTTTTATTACTTAATCATGTCCAAGGCCACATAACTTGATGGAGAACAACCTGAACAAGGTATCTCAGAGTGACATTTTGAAAGGAGGAAAAAATGGATGGCTGTTAAAAAATTTTGTCCTTCAAACTATATGAAAAAGAAATTAAACTTGAAACTATTCAAGCTCGGTGGTCATATTTTGGCATAGAACATATCTAATCAATATGCAAACAGCTGACAGAATTTTAGGTAATAATAATATACATAACTGAAGTTTATTT
>JAQFJA010000003.1:15702146-15712229 GCA_029874485.1 Naso brachycentron
TATTCTGATGTTAAATGTGTGATGAGCACACTTTTGTGTTATACCTGGAAAAAAAATAAGAGAAACAAATAAACTGAAAGACTGTTTTTTAAGTTATTTTAAATTTCAGTGTTTACCTTTACCCTTTCTCTAAATGCAAAATTGTTTTGTTTAACCAGAATCCCACAAAGCATGTCAACAGTTCTTCAAAATTTCAGCATGAAACTGAGCAAAACCTGCGATTGAACGTGGAGGATTTTACTCTTCTTCAAAGCTCTACATCTGTAGAGATCTGTTAAAAAGTGTTGGCAAACACTTTTGGAAAAAAGAAAACTGTTTTAGTGGATGCAGTAAAGACAGTCCAGGGCTCCAGACTAACTTTTTTTTACATGGAGCGCAGTAGCCCCTTACTGAAAACATTTAGGAGGCAAGCAGAAAATTTGGGCCACACCTCAAATCAACCTGCATCACAAATTTCAACTTTCCTCATTCATTAGAAACAGTTTTCTTTTCATGAGTTGTTTCTTCCCACATTAGCTGTTTTGATTATTTTTCTGGATTTAAGTCAGAGAGTGTAGGAGCGCTGATAAAAGTGCCCAAATCTAAAATTCAACATTTAGCCTCATAAATTAATTCCAGTTTTCAAAAGACACCTCAATTATATTCTAGGTTATTTAATAATGACTTCAAAATCAGGACATCAGTAAAAACAGACAATACCAATAAATCAAAAATATAAATGTTTCTTTGCAGTAGAAATTATGTGTGTGCCTCTGCTTGACACAGTGCACAGTTTAAATACAGCATGCAGCTTTTTGTTCAGTGCAGATGTTTATTGATCAGGTAACATTACAGAGAGAGAAACTGATAACTGAGTGACTGATATTACTGATGCGCACAGACAGACTGCTGTTGAACTGACTGTCAGATGGGATCAGCTGTCAACTTTTGCACGCATATAAATAAAAAAAAATAAAATAAATTTTAGACACTCAAAACGCGGAGTCGAAGCGCTCGTCAGTGTCACCTCACAGTCTCCTGTTTACCCTCTTTTTTTAGGGGAATCCAGCACGGGCCGATAGGAGACAGGCCCCCCCAACCAGATGTCCCAGCTGTTTTACCCCACATGCGCTCAGATGGCTTTTAGAGTGGCTATGCGACATGTCTCAGTGTGATCCCAGCTATAGGCCTACACTGACAGACTTACTTCCTTCTTTTTTTTCCCAACATGGAAAAAAAACATCGTCAAATTTGCAGGTTCCGCATGCGCAGTTGTAAAAATTACTCGTGCTGTCTCAAAAAATGGTTTCAAAACAGCCATTTGGTCGCAGTCTGGAGCCCTGCAGTCACAGTTGCCCCAAAGGATTTCTTGTAGCCATGTCGTGGCTCTCCCCTGAGGTGATCCACGGGAACAGTTACATAACCTTTGGTAAATACCAGTCAATGGCACAGCATAACATGAAAACATGTAAGTTATGCAGTTTTCTCAAATTTGCAACTTCAGTTCCATCCTTTATCTTTACTCAGAGTCTTTTTGCAGCTAATGTGGCTCATCCAACACAAAAACTATAATAACATCCACACATGTGGAGTGTAATCTCCTATCAGCCTCAAATAAACCTCCTCACTTCATCATCTTAGCATCCAGAGGACAACCTTAGAAAAGACAGTTTAATTCCCTGGTGGCCTTTTCACATTTAGGCCTGTTTTGTCAGTGGGGGAAAAGGGGAAATGATTTGTACTGATCAGTCTCTGCTCTCCTTGCCTCCTTACTGCAGCTTTACTGAGCTTCTGACATATGTGTCCCCTGCTGTCTGATTAAAAATGGTCATTTCTGCGGCACACAATGTGGCACGGTAACCTTTCATTTGAAGGATGATTGCTGCGCACACTGACAGACACTGCTCCGTTTGTTCATTTTGTCCGTCCATGATGAGGATATTGACATTCAGGTTCTGCCTATGCTTTCATCTAAAAACAGATGTCACAGTTGGCAAGTAGTCTAGACAGGAACAGCAGGTAGGACAGAGCTCAAGGGGCAACAGGAGACAAGAGGCGAACGTGACAATGTGCAAAACAAGTGTATGTTTTACATCAGTCTGCCCTGTTTCCCTCGCTGTAACTCACAATGACCCTCATAGAACATCTGCCTGCTGTGCTGGGCAGGTACATGTGCCCTCCCCTCTCCTTGGCCTGTTTCTCATCCTCACAGGCTGGTGTGGTGCGAGAGGGAACACCAGCCAAATTATGGAAACCTTCGCTTAACTACGACAGGCAGAAACACAGACCTCAAAACCCCTGCGGTGGGCCAAATTCCCTTGCTTGCACAAATTGAGGATATTCTAATGTCAGGCCTGTTTGCAGGGGTGTAAACTTGTGGAAGTGCTGGTATCAGATAGGATATCAAAGTCAACAAGCCTGTTGCTTTAAGCTGATCCTTTGGTCCCCGGGAAAACTTTTGCGCTGTGAAAGCCTAGAGAAGCCTGTAAATGTTTCCCCAAGTGCAACCTGATCCATAACAGACAGAGTCACGCAGCTCCCTGTGCTATCAACACTCTGCGCACAGCAGGGCCACTCTAATATCCCATTCCAACATGGCAGCCAAGAGGCACTTGAAAAATCACACAGCCAAGCAGTACAAGTCTATGCGAGACATGTGCTGAATGTAGCAGTTGCAGTTTATTACCACCTGTTGAAATTCCGTTAGAACTACCCACAATATTAAAAGTAAAAGTATGTGTCCTGTAGTATTTTGCAGAGAGGAGTGTCTGTAACTGCTGCTGTGTATGTGTTGTTCTATTTTTTAAAATTCTTTAATAACCTATTAGCATATTATAATTCTGGTGGTCCGGGAGAACTCTAAATTCTGCACCTCTCCTTGGCTCCATTTAGGCTTTAGAAAAGAAAACAGTGACAGAAACTTTTCGGCCAATCACAGATTATCTCAGACAGTACACTTTGCTGGCCCTGGCAGAGTTGGAAGAGGTGGGCTTCAGCATGTAGAGATTCACAGGCACAGGCACAGGCACGGAGCGCCGACATCGCTGACTGCTTGTGGAGGATTCACCTTAAATTCAGACAGACAACAGCAGACAATGTCCAGATAAAGAGCAGTGGAAAAATGTGCAACTGTCTTTTAGATTGTGGATACCAGTGAACAATTAGAAAATTTTATTAAAAGATGAACAAAATGCGGGTAAAATTACGGGTCACACTCCATAGATTAGGTAGCTCAAGCGTGCTCAGGCCCAGTTAGACTGGAGCAACGTGAGTGCAGGACAGCGGGGAAGTCGGGGGGGCATACTGTGCTTCAGCACGACACAGAGAGACTGGTTCAAGTGTGAGTGCATCCTAAAAGAGAGATCAACAGCAGGGTGCAACAGGGTGCCATGGTAGCTCAGTTGGTAGAGCATACACTCCGTGTACAGGGGCTGTGTCCTCATGGATTCAATTTCACCCTGTTGCCCCTTATATATATATATATGTGTGTATATATGTAAATAGATAGATAGATAGAGATATAGATATATATAGATATACGAAAGAGAGAGGGACAAAATAAAGTAGCAAAATAAAAAGTGAGCCGGGTGAAGGGCAAGTAAAAGCTACTGCGCAACAGAGTTGCTTCCTCAGGTGCCACTTGCTACAGCTAGCTTGATCTCGGTGATTGCCTGGAAAAGCTTCAGACCAGCTTTCACTGTTTAAACATTGTGCAAGGAGGCATTTTAGCAGGTGCAAAGTATTGTTATATTCATATAGCACGAAGCTAACAGGTTCAGACTGGGCCATAAAGTTTTCACTGTGCAGATCAGCTGATCATCCAACTGTATGATACCAAATGACAGAGGGTCAGTTTAAACGCCTTGTTCCATCACACTGCTGTACACTGGCAAAGGTCCACTGCTGCACATTTTACCTATATTTGTAACATTTAGCATGTTGTGTTTTGTTTACAGATAATACATAACATCCTGTCAATCCAGTCACTCTCCTCCACTGATGGTTTTACTTTGCCCAGCTCCATCTCAGATGTCTCTCTGATGGGGTGAACAAAACTGATTTGGTTGCCTATTGAAGCAAATTTCTGTCAATCAAACTTACGAGGGAGTTGTCAAACAATCTCTTCACTGTCCGTCCGCATGGTGACACCTCTGTGGGTCTTTGAATTTTTCACGTTGTGTCCACATAGAGTGAGCCCTCAGTTGAGAAACAACCACCGGAGCACTGCGGGCCACATCATGTGGAAAAGCTCCTTGGGTGATAAAGGTACTTATAACCCTACATATATTTATGGATACCATTAAAAACAAAACTGCTATAAAGAAAATAGCTGACTGCAGAGCAAAAAGCCCGAAGGACCCAATTTCCTCCTAAAGCACCTGATGGACACACTGACAAGCAGATTGCTTTCCAGTACCAATTTTTGGAGCATGTGAAAAATGGTCCTCGCAGCCGGTATGTGGTCTGAGATGAGTCATAAATCTTGTTTTATCTCCTTCGTGGTGGTAGCAGAAAAGGATGAGTTGCTTTTTTTTCATCTCATTCACATGTCTATCTGTCTGTTATCTGTGCCCTTGAGCAAAGATTACTGATGCCCTGTCTTTGATATATGACACATCACACAGAGCAGCTTTTCATCCTGTGAATTAACCCAGAGAGGGAGAGGGGAAAAAAATGCAAACCTGCCTGCCATCAGCCGGGGGGGTTCTCTCACTGTTCCTTTGTGCTCCTCTGCCCCCCCGCCCCCTTCCTTACTCACATGATCTTTCCCACCTTCCTTCCTTTAGAACCGTGGATCCCCTCCGTTTCCCTCCCTCTTGATATTGAGCAGACGGGGAGCAGAGAGCATCATGGGTAGCCAAGTTTGGTGGCAAATTGTTTATCTGACCTCTGCACGTCTCTGCATTTTATAATCTAGTGTGTGTCACCCCTGTCTCATCCCCATAACAAATAGCCCCTGTCAGTTCCTGCTTCCTTTATCAGAAGCAAGAGGTAAGAAGAGGGCCACTGTAAGTAACTGCACGGGAGGAAATCTCCCGCAGAAAAACAAGAATGGGATTTCGAGTGAGTGATGAAAACAGAGATTCTCATAATGATGCCTCAAGAGCAGAGAAAAAGGATAAAAGGCAGAGATTAAAGAAACAAATGGCAGCATATTATATGTTAACAGCTTATGTATGTCACAGAGGAAGAAAAAGACTGCGGTAGGCTTTCAGGAGGATATTACCGCGCTGTTACTGTCTCTGTGTCTGTCTCTGGCGAGGAATATTTTATTATTCAGCAACCAGGAAGGCAGCAGCAATGAGTGCAGCCTAATGCATCATCTTCTAATACATCTGAATAATGGTGATTTAAATGAGTAAGACAAATAGCAGTGACCACTTTGTGCAATCTAAAAGAGAATGTAAAATAACACATTAGGCCTGACTGCCACAGTGCAAATTAAAAGACTCTACATTACAGGGTAATAACCATCTCTCTCCAGACTCCAGACTTCATTAAACCAAAGCTAATCTCCCACTCAAACTCCCTGATCTTCACATGCTAGGCGAAAAATGTATTCGGTAAATACTGGTTGTTTTGTGTCTGGGAAAAGGGGCCACAGAGCAGAACACTGTCTACATTTTCTTTCCCCCTTTCCGTCGAAGTAATCCAAAGAGGTCATAAATAAAATATTATGCCACAAGGAAAGTGCTGTAATCCATTATCATAATGGCAATGTTCATGATCTATTTCATTAACATGCAGTCTTTAACCCAAACAAATGTGCTCCTCACCCCAGTGTTGCATTCCCATTTACAAGATACAAATGTGCTCATGTGTCTTAACCCAGAGAGCTGCAGGTGTGATGCATCACCAGCAAGCAACCGCGATGAAACATTCGCCATACTGTGCCCTGTCTTGCTAACATTATGTTGAAATAATGCACTTTATTTCAGAGCAACATGGTGTCACAGGACACGTCTTTTTATAGATAACAAGGTTTACATTGAGCCATTTTTACAGATATGAAAGGCCAAACCCCTCAGGGTGCTGCATGCATGTACAGACACGAATGAATATGATATGATCAAAGAAAATGAAGGTCAGACAGCACTTGAATGAAGGCGTGTCAGCTGACAGCGGGACTCTCGCCATGTGCTGACAGTATGTCCTATGTCACAGGCACTGAAAGCTACGCTAACTGTGTTTATTTCTCACACTGACGCCATTTAAAGGATGATGTGGACAGCGGCGTCCATATGTGTGAATGACTGCAACATAAAGCTGGAGGGCACAGAAGTCTACTTTCTGCCTCCTGTAAGTGTTAATATAACCTTTTCATCTGCTCACCCAATGGCTCTCCTGAATCAATTCCCCCACAGTGTCCCTCAGCGTCTGTACAACTGGCACCTCCACAACTTGTTCCATTTGTTATATTGAGCTCCATCTGGCCTCGGTCATTTGGCTTTTTAATTTAGTTGTCTCCTGCTCTCTAATTTGTCTCACATTTACAAATGGCATTGGCCGCCCGTTCCAAGCTGCCCCTCGTCAGCGGCAGGAATACATTTTCACCAGCCGTCTGGCCCCGCCATAAATCTGTAATGCCGGGGTTATTAATAGATAGTAACAGATGTTTGCTGATTGTTGATTACCAGTTTTGTTGACCAGTGAAATCTGTTCATAAATGGCATGGAATTTATAGCAGAGCACAAAATGCACCTCGCCCCAGGAACATGGAGAAACAATGCCAACTTTTTAAGAGACGATAAAATGAGATCTTTTAATCTGTCTTTCTTATTCTCATTCCAAGTGTGGTAAAAATTAAATCAGCTAAGATCAAATAAATTTAATGTGGTTAAATTTAATGAATTTGGATATTTGTATAGCTGGATTTAAGACATTTTAGCTTAGATTCAGCTTTGTTATCATTGATCAGAGTAATGGGACAGCATTGCAGATAAACATCTAACTAGAAGTGCAAAAAAGCAATTACAGCAACAATAATTAGGCCAAATGAAAGTTTAACAATGCACTTTAACACATGACACAAAATAGCAATTTTAGTGAAATCGGGTCATATCTAATGGAGGAAAAATGTCTTTTGGTTTTCCCTCTGATGTCCTACGACTGCTCTGCCTAAACTCTGTAACCGTCTCAGTTCAGTGGCTGCATCCTCTGAAGGGTGTGTTTGTAGACTGATTGCGTTGCAGCGGCACGAAGAAGGCTGTCCCAATTCATTGGCTCCTTCAAATGCAGTGTACAAATCCCCCTTTGTGAAGGATCCAACTGGTGAATCCTTCACAGCCTAACATATCCCAAAGTTCATTGTGCACCACTGCTGATCTTTTTTCTTTTTCTTTTTTTTTTCAAGCGAACATAACAGACAAAGTAGTGGCAGTTAGAGGATACGTCTATAAATGTAAGTATTAAAATAAACTATATATATAACTTTTCCATACATGCACATGAGTTAACTGTCGTGTCATGATGCTAAGTGAAAGGAGCGGTGCATTGTGATGCGAGGAGCAGTTGGTGACAAAAACAGGAAATGCTCCGTAGGCTAGACCATCTTATTTGACAGAAGTCTCAGTTCGGCCGTTGCAGCAGACGACGGAGTGTGAAGGAGGAGCCTTCATTGGCTGCGGCATTCGAAGTATGCAGCTCCTGAACTGAGACACAACTAGTGATTCAAAGAGGCTCCTGAAAGCAACATGCAGGCTGCCTGCAGACTGAAGCTGCAGCTGCAGCAGCAGGTCGTTGTTGGGAACAGCTCCACTAAATAAAAAGGCCACAGACAGACAGAGCAGCTGTAGGACATCAGAGGGAAAACCAGAGGACACTTTATCCAAAAATATGACCCAGTTTTACTAAACTTGCCCTTTTGTGCAACATATTAAACATATTGTTAAGCTTTGTTTTTTGAAGCTGCGGGTCGCGGTCAAATTACATGTTGTTGCTTTAAGTGCAGAGTAATATTTCATATAAAATACATAAATACAGTAAGGGGTATATGTGAATACCCTCAGTTAACTACAATATAAAAGGTATTGAAAGCTTAAACAGAGAACAATAAATACTGCAAAATACAACCTGTGCAGATCCAGCAGGCAATTTTATTTCTAAGTAAATATACACTGTGGGTGTAAGGTTAAATAGTTGCAGCACTGTATACTGTACAGAATAAACAGTTGGATATAAATATGTTATGTACACACTATAGGGCAGACATGTACAGTATAGGCAGTGGTGTAATATGTATTGGTATGAAAGAGCTTAAACACTAAAGGCATTTTAAGCATTTAAGGGCCTGCAGACGTCCTGGAAACATTTGTTTTCTCCGACAGTCTAATTCTTCTTCCTTTTCACGACTGATCACAGTGCAGCTAGAAAGTAACTGTTTGGCTACAGACAGTCGCCTGACAAACACATCACTGGAAAGTGACATGACACATTTCACTTGTCACTCATCAGCAGTCACAGCTGGCAGGCTGGTGATCAATCTTTCAGTAAGTAGGTGACATGCAGACTTCTAACAGTTTGCACATCACTTTGGAGAAAAGTTCCCATTCAGCCGTGATTAAATGTCACCAAATGAAGGCCACAAAAATGACTGGCCGACACCACTCACTTTGTTTCACATAATTCTGTAAAGTTGAGAAAATATTTCAAGTATTATTTGTTTAGTTGCAGCATACTGAATGCAATTCAGTCAAGTGCATGATTCCTGTTTCTGCTTCTGGTCTTTCTGCTTCTCCTTGTAAAAGACTAATCATTTCTGTGCAACATTTTCTATTTACAGACACTGTGTCAAGAAATTGGGAAGCCACAGACAACAAGTTGCAAACTGTGACAAGTTATAAAACTTTAAAGCAGGCAGTAAATAGCACTGTCACTCTATCCAGAGTGTTATATTACCTGGACACATTTATCTGACGGGTGGTAAATCTCAATTTGCCTTAACCACCCACCCGCCCAAAAAAGGAAAGAGGACACACAAGCAAATAAACTGCAGATGAAGAGGACAAAAACATACGACTGGTTAATCAAATGAACATGAAGTTTTGAAAGGATACATCATTAAGAACATGAGCTGGGAGTGACAGCAGCTTTTTGGGGATAAAGGCACGAGTCTAAAAAAAATATAAATCCAATAATGCTTTCCTGCTGCTGCTCCCTGGAAACAGTTTGTATCCCCCAATATTTTTTTTTACTGTTGCTTCACCTGCCTGATATCCTTCAGCCCTTTCCTTCAGAGGCTGTCAGAGCCGCCAAGTATAATATATGGCCTCTCCAATGAGAACAGCTGTAGCCACTCTCTCTGCTGCTGCTGCTACCCTGCCCTGCATGAAATAATACATCAAGATTAATTGATTTCCCGTCACACTCTTAGAGAAAAGAAAATTAATTTTCATGTATCTTTTCCCCCCAACCCCCAGCATATGAATTTTGTACATGGCAAGTAATTTAAGTTTTTAATTATTCATAAGGACTAAAAACAAGATAAAGTGTTTTACAGAAGGCCCCAAGGCCATAGCCAAAAGCTCAATGTGCTCTGAGACAACAATAGCAGTTCCTGATGCCTATATAAATTATAAATGTATTTACATATATTTCAGTGCATCTTGGGTCAACCCTCCCCGCCTCTCTCTTCTTTCTCTCTCTTGGCTCAAGGAGAGTGAATGTTTGCTTATAGAACAATGACTGTGATGAGTAACCAGACCAGATGTACATGAATACATCAATCAATCATCATTGTGTTTACTGCAGTAACGCTGTGACGGATATCAGCTTTTAATACACTGTGTATACATGTGTTTTTTCTCACACAGAAAGCTTTATTCACTGCAAGTCCCATAGCTCCTTGTTTCTGCACCGCTGAGGCACCGCCCACTGCCAGCAAAGTGAGGCTGGGAACTTCACGATACATGGGTCACGATACGATTACATCACGATACACTGCAATACGATTCATAATGTGATATATTGCAATATTCAAAATAGTTCACTGAAAATGTGAAAACAGATGCGAGTTACTGTTTACAGTCTGGGTAATTGATAATTTAACCAACAAATTGAGTCAAAACAATTTAATTCAAAATTTCCTTTCCAATTTATTTGAAT
>JAQFJA010000003.1:15751465-15762724 GCA_029874485.1 Naso brachycentron
CCCCCCCCCCCCCCCCCCCCCCCCCCCCCCCCCCCCCCCCCCCCCCCCCCCCCCCACCCCCCCCGAACAGAGCCAAGCAGATGGATGCTAATTCAAAGTTTCCTGATCTTTAGCAGAAGTTATGGAGGGTTATCTTTGGCTGTATATCTGGGCCCTGGCAGCTCTCCCCTGGTGATGAAGGATTAAGCAGCACAGCTGTCTCTTCCCAGAATGATGCAGTGCAGTGCTCCCCAACACGACAGCATCACTTAATCTTAATGTCCGCTCCTCCAGCGCAGACGCACAGGACAAAGCCAATCAGCATCACATGCCACGGGGATGGACCCCGCTGCCTGGCCCGGGAGTCTCTCACCCTCACAGGCCGATTAATCAACTTCAGACAGCCCAGTTCAATCTCGACCAGAGCTCCCCCTGCTCTGATCTGCTCACTCTCTCTCTCTCTCACACACACACACACACACACACTCTAACTGCTGTGATGTATAGAGCAGAGGAGGGCTACTATGCAGGAACACTTATCAGATTGCAGCCCACATTATGCATTTCTTTGTGTTACACTGAGAGAAAAAGGTAGTGAGCGAGGAGGGAGGGAGTAGAAGGCAGAGTGGGGGAGTGGGATATTGAATGCTTACACCTTATTTCTGTCACAGGCCACCTATTCGTTGTGAGATCCATGAGCGCCAGTGAGGGCTTAAAGAATAATGACTAATGCTCATTTGAACAAATGACTCTCTGGGAGGTCCTGAGCGAAGGATTTAAACCCGATACGACACCAGAGCCTTTACGAGGAGACGACACACTCCCTTGCTTCGCCGTCTTAACGTCTCATTTCATATGATAGCTTAACAACCTGGATGCAGATCAGAGGATCGCACGAACGCATGTTGCACACAGACAAACCATAGAAAATGGCTTTCACTGCCCCGAAGAAAGGAAATCCTCAGAGGATCTGCTCTGACATATCAAATGCAATTCATCAAGTCGCCCCAACAATTACACCACCACCATGAAGACAGACAGGGAAATAATATGCATGGCAGAATGATGTTTGGGAAACACGCCCAAGTGTATGTTTATGACGTCCTGTAGAGCTCTGGTTATGTGCAGATATAGAATATTAGCTCCATAAGTTATTCTCAATTGCAGTCAGTCTCATTACCCACGGGCATTTCCCTGTTTCACAGAATGATGAAGAGCGTTTCTGCTTCAAGTAGAATAGTGGGGTGTATACAACGTTAACACATGCAGGACTCTCAGGCGTCCTATCTGAAAGGCCACTATGATTTAGGAGAGCTAATTTAGAGCAATAAGCATTGAACACTGCGAAAGCATCACTGTGCTACTGGTATACAGTATGACCTTGAATAAGTAGTAAACTAACATAATGGGGTTCTTTATCTGAAGAATACTCTAATCTTTCTCTCACACAGTGCCTCTGTATCTAATATATGTGTGCTTATATGGCGCCTTAATAAAAGACATAAAAAGGGAGATGTTTACATTATTGTATCTGTTTCACTGCTGAACTGCAATTCATAACAGAAAACCACTCTTACGCTTGACAATAAAGACTTGGTTTTATTGCAGTAGAGTTCATGGTAATTAACAAAAGGAATTCGTCTTATTAGTGATGCTCTGAAACAACTTTGAGTCAGATATACAGCACAATCTGGGCCTGATTTCTTTATCTGTCGTTTCCAATCTCTTCACAGCGCAGCCTCTTAATCTAATAAGTTATTCAGGAAATATGATATTCACCAAGCAGCAGTGGTCATTTACACATAGTTAAGTTGTTTCTACCAGGGTAATTGCTGTTGGCATCAGCACACGTACCGCTCGGGCAGTTTGTGATGATGTCTAAGAGTGATTGTGCAGCATTGTCTTCCAGAGTTGGGGGGTATTTTGGACAAAATGAGCAAAGTCTTTGGCAGATCTAGACCACAGCTTTTCCATGAAGAGCTCACTCAATCAAACAGAACAAAATCCAGAAAAATGGGATTTAAAAAAAAAAATGTTATTATTAACTGTTAGATGCTCCTCTGCCAAGCTGGGCAGAGCCAATTTTCTGTGAATTATTACAAATCTCATGACAGAGATTTCTGGTTAATGGGAAAAAAGGGTAGATATTGCAACACAATGATCAAGCATGTTGTGGTCCATCACAAGGCTCGTCTGATGAGCCACAGAGGGGCATGCAGTAACAGAACAATGCCTTACAGTGAGCGTACAGTACCAAATGTGATCCCATGATAACTGTGTGGGTCATGGGCATTTCCAGGAAAGTCAGCACCATTTTAACAGGGACGTCAACCCTATTTAATATTTGTTGTGAAACATCCTCGCCATATTTCTTCATCCACAGCTGTTATTCGTGATGTAGGATTCTTGTGGGCTCCGGCAGAGTTGTCAGAAATCATGAGTCATCTCACATGCAGTCTGGCCCAATTATGTGACACTTTGCTGAGGTCCTTGTGGCTAGCTAGCCATGCAGCCAAAAGTGTTGAGCTAAACAGCTCCGCTAACATCTGAGGCTGTTCAAAGTTTAGTGTCTAGTGTCAAAACAAAAATCTGAAAATACTGAAATGGTCACTCAGTTGTCATTTCTTTCTGTTGCTGTGTGGCATTTAGCTGTTTTCATAATCCAATATGAGGTTTGTTATCAGCAGGAAATCATCTACAATACTTTTTATTAGGTTAACACAATACACAGGCTGCTCACGGCAGAAAGTGCTTATCACAATGTGTGCCTAGCAGAGCTGAAGGATTTTGAATAATTTTTTTAAAATTATGATTATTTAGCCTGATATTGCAATTTGGGATATGATTTTTGGTATTAGAGGGAGTGAACATTTTTACATCATTCATCATCATCATCAATGGTCACTCGAGACTTGTGGGTACGAGAGGTCGATCCACGATACGCATACTTTGGTGCATTGTACGCAGGGGAAAATAGAGGTGGAGCCTTTTTATTTTTACATCATTAATCTCATTATTTTCATTTTCATTAAAACACAGATCAGCACGGTTATGCTGTAATTTTTGCAGGGATCTGTACCAAACAAAGATGTTCTCTTAAAGCTGCAGTTAGTAACTTTTGCTAAGAAGCTAACAGTAGCTGTAGCATGAGACTCGCTGGGAAGCAACTCCAGTGCAAACGACCCTCCCTGTTTTTGCTTCGGTTCACGTTTTATTACGTTTGTCGTCTCTCTCTCTTTTAAGTCCAGTTTGAACTGAGACCAAACGGTTGCAGGGAAAGTTGCAGCGGAGCAAACTGGTCCGTCTCAGCTCGAGTTTAAGCCGACTGACGGGTCGCTTGCAGACACTCTGTTGTTGACAGATGTGAGTCAGAGTACAAGGCACGAACAGCTGATCAGCTCATACCGAATTAACACCTCACAATCTAGACCAGCCAATCACGACCAGTCACTTACTAACAGCTGTCTAAGGGTATTAGGACTTTTTTTTCCAAATAGAAGACAAAATATTTGTTGATGTTTACCCCAAAGTTATCAGCTGCAGCTTTAAATTTGTAGAATATTATGTGTATGCCCGGAAAACTCTGCAGCAATTAAATATTTGAATTAAATTTGATATTGATAAACTCTTTTATCTATTGCAGCTCCCTTATAGATAAAATTGCACCAAATTAAAAATTGTAGTATAGGTCTTATTGCAATTTCGATTAAATTTTGATTAAATGTGCAGCCCTAGTTTCTAGAAAAGACTTTCCTGTTGTATCTACAAGATGACTTTACTGAGCTAATGCTGAAGCTAGTTAACATCAACTTTCACTGTAGCTGTTTAATGTTGAGTGTTTTGAGTTTTTTTGGCAGGCCGTCTTGTAAAAATCTTCATAGTGAGGACAAACTAAGCTTAGCTGCTTCAAAGTATTTCGCTTTAATCAAGCATGGACAGCACTCTTAATAAGCAATGTGACTTCATGGAAGTGATATGACTATCATCTGATGATGGTGTCATTAGCTATCACAGAGAACACAGAATATAATATAAATATAAATACAGAATGTAATAAAAATAATAAAAACTGAAATGACTTTGGAGAAAGTGTTGCAATACAGGTTTTTTTGTTTGGTTTTTTTGTTTTTGTTGGTAGGTTTTTGTGGAGCGGGGACTCAACAATGTCTGTTCTTTCCTCACTGTTCTATCCATCTATATTTGCTGAAATATTAATTTTCGCTGGCCAAGTGGGCCAGAGGGGAAAGAATGTTACCTTGGACCCTGAAATATCTGGCAGCAATGTACATCTCTCTAAGACACATAGAGGTAAACAATGATACATAAATACACACTCATAGACAAAGTGTTGATGTTAGAAAACTAGAGCCACACTTTAGTCATATTTGTGGGCCAGGAAAAATGTCAAAACAGGTTCGTGCTTAGTCCACAATTCCAAATATTGTGGACAAAGCAGAAACGTGAGTGCTCATGGAGAACATGAACCAAACACTGCAAGCCATGATAGAGTGCAGATAATATACACTGACTATATATTACCGTGCCATTACACTGTTATAGATTTCTACCTGTGGTGTGAAACCATCAATGCTCTTCTAATGATATGATGATAGAGCCGAGACATAGTTCCATTAATTTATCATTCTATATTCTCCTCCACAGCTTCCAGAGACCCTGCTAATACAGACATCATCTCCTGTCCCACGCACATAATAAAGGCCTGTCAGATCCACAGCGTTATTAATTAGCACTTCTCTGAGGTGAAATTCAATCAATTGCGGGCCCTCTGATAGCTTTTTAGCAGGTTATGCAAATCGAATGTGACCAAGCCCTGTCGCTGCCACAGCGGCCGCCGAGGTGGAAACCACTCCTCTCCTCCTCCTTTGCCTTCCCCTTGCTCCTGTCACACCGCTAACACATTCATTACTTTAACATTTGAGCTCTCCTACCTCTGATAGCATCGGGGAGGGTGAGAATGAGGAGGGGATAGAAGGAGAAAGGAGGGGGTCTTAATGTTCGTTTAATTAGAATTAGACATATGGCGTATGGAGCAGAGAGGGTGACAGGCCCTGCAATGACTCACCTGAGGGGAATGGAGAGGCAGCACTCAGACACCATGAGATCATAGGAGTACAATAATGGATGGATGGAGGCATTTGATCTGAGTGGATTGACTACAGCTACATGCTTTGAATTAGTATGGGTCTCTGTATCATAACAGCTTTACTTACAAATCTAACACATGTCTAGCATGCAGGCAGGCTGTGATAGTTTCTACAGTTGTAGCAATAACACCTAAGGATGCCTTTAATGTTAACTTCTTTTAGTTAAACACGCTTGTAAATTGCTGCACCACGAGAAAAAAGGCGAAAACAATGTAATGGTTCTTCTGTGATTATAAAGACAGATTTGGGCTTTGGCTACCATGCAGTCATACATCACTGCAAATGCACACTTACATGCAAACATCTGAGCATGAGGACAGTTAATGGCTCCAAAATCTCTCCTAGGAAGCCATGCATTTTTCATGTTGCCGTAAAAGGGCTGTCTGCGGCAAAGCTAACGGCGTCGGACGCTAATTGATCTGCACCTTTAATGTGTGTGCAACAAGGGAGTGCCGAGCAATGCCGCAAAACTGTCATCTCAGCCTTTTTCCTCTAATGCAGCCATAAATCCTGCAGCCGTCGCCCCCTCAGTCAGATGTTTTCATTACTACCATATCAGTTTTATTGAAATTACTGACATCTGCATGTTTCAATAATTGTAGGTCCCTCAAAGCTGTTGTAGCAATTTTAAAGGGGGAGGCCCCGCTCTGCATTCTGGATCAATTTTCTGCTCTCAAGGGACACGAGAGGGAATGTGGTATTGGAAAAGGCACAGAGGCCCTGATAGATTGTGTGGTTACCCCGTGAAGGAGACAAACAGTTTAATCCGGTGTAAATCTGCAGGCGCAGTGTGAGATTGTTTTATACAGAGATGTAAATTGCATTGTCAAAATCAGTCATCTTCCAGGTATGGGGCTTAACAGGAGCCACTTTAGGACGGGAAAGACAAACGCTTATCTCACTCCGCAAACCCTGGGGGGAGGCACGGAGCCACCTGGAGCTAGCTCTCTCTTTGTGAGGACAAAACACCGTCAAATGAGAGGAAGCACAAATACCTGCTGAATAAGGTGTTTGGGATTTATCAAAGCTGAAAACTATGACACAAATTTGTACATGTAGCCAGCTGCACTGTAGGTTCTTATCATTTCACTGTAATGGGATCCCAGTGCAGCGCAAAACAAACAACACCGCAACCTAATATAATAGACAGTATGAGACTGGGAGGTTACAGCACAGAGGTAATGCATGTGTTCCTCCTGTTTGAATTATCTATGGTCTATCTATGCATAATGCATACTGGGATGGGTCCCATTATTATGGCATAGCCAGGCAAATGAAATATCCCTGGAGTTTTCTCAGCGACACGGTCCACTAAATCAATGCAGCACTTTGATAAAGCTGTGTGTCTAGATAATAAGTCAGCAATAACTACTCGCAATCATTTCATTAGGTACAGTATGGATGATACAGTTAGGGAAATGAGAAAAAGAGGGTTGAGTCTCTAATGTGGAAAGTGCTGGCTGTGTGCCTGTGTGTGTGTCTGTGTGTGTGTGCACAAGTGGACATGTGGACTGTGACTGCAGCAGGTCTGTGCTGCTTTAAGCCTGATTTATGCTTCTGCGTCGAATCTGCACAGTCTCCGGGTAGGCACGTGCCCTAGGCCATACCCTGACGTGCACCTCCCCAAAAATGTAACTACACGTTGCAGCGACGTGGACCGTAAGCACTGTGATTGGTCCGCTTGGTGGACTCGCATTTTCTCTTACACATTTTCGGCTTTTCCTTCTACTCTACTACTGAACACACTTCCTCCACGTGCAAAGATGGACCAGGTAAAAGAGAGATGGATCGAAGAAGTCCGAAAATACGTGCATTTGTATGACTCTTCGTCCCCCCTTATTACAAAGACTGCCCGCTGACTGCAAATTCATGGCGAGAAATTTCCACAAACATTGGTGTGGGCAGGGTAACTGCAGAGCATTGTGGACATGCGAACGCACAACGCTCAACAGCATAGGCAACGTGTGTAGCTTGCGGCGTAGGCTTCACGTGCCGCCGACACAGAAGAAAAAAATCAGGCTCTACTTGTGAGCTTAGGTTCTGTGTGCATGTGTATGCTCCTGTATGACACACAACTAGGGTTGGATAGTTGTAAAAATTTCTAAACCAGTTTGATATTAAGCCAAATATCAGACCAGACCAGTATACCAGACTTTCACCACTAGGTGTCTCACATCTCAGTCAACTGAACTGAGTTACACAAAGCCTATCATGACAGCCAGTCACTGTTGCTATGCGTGAATACCACAAAGCTGTAACGTTATAACAAACTAAATAACATTAACTTACACCACGGAATTATGTAATGAGCACAGCCACGATGTGGTCAAGTTTTTCAACGTTTCTGGAACTTCCACAACTAATGTAAAGCAGAAATGGTTCTATGAGCCGTAGTTAATAATAAAAAAACCTCCTCCTCCCAACGCTGCTATCCAATGCTAACAGCTGTGTGCCTTGATAATGTTACACGGAGCCGTGCAGCTTGAGCTCTAAACTGAACAGCGCGCACAGTCTGGCTGTTACTCATTTTCGTTTGTAGCCTAATCAAACATCATAATATGTTAATCACGCTGTCTTGCTGCTCGTTATTGATGCAATACGAGTTAGATTTATGCCCGTCATCGGGCCGTTGGGTGTCAATACATGTTGTTGCTGATGTCTGCTTTCAATTTGCCAGGATATCACATAATGACAAATGCCAGTTTAGCTGATTTGCATAAAATTATACCGGTTTAAGCTGGTAGACCGGACCAAAGCGGTAAAATCGGACACCAACCCAAGCCCACACACAACCATGTGTATGTGTGGTAAATGTGTGTGTGTTTGGTGTGACTGGGACTAGACTGATGAGGCTTTAGTATATCTGTCAGGCACAGTTTGGGGATTGGAGGAGTGGGCGTGCAGGAGCCGGTGGCCATACATCTCTATTATACTGGATGGTCACCACAGTGGCCAGCTGTTTATTCTCATTAGCTCACACGTAGCCGTCCAAAGCGACTCTCCACAGCCTCGCACAAATCCAAGTCTGTTATGGGCCAGTTCATACCAGTTTAAAACAGATGTAGTCACATCTGAAGAGTGTTGTTTTTTCTGCTTAGTCAATGCAGATTTTAGGAGTCAGCATGTTGCAAACAAATCTGCACTGCAAAGGCAGAGAAAATATCCACAAAGGCACACAGAGCAGAAAGTATATCGGCTAAAATCAATATTGACGATCAATTCTACCTCACAGCCGCTCAATAATTCCTCACATATTTCTCTTTCCTCCTTGGTGAAGAATCACAGCTTTTAGATTTTAGATATAATATCCATTTTCTACATTACAATGGTTGTCCGTCGTGTGCTGAAAATGCAGCCGCGTGACAGTGAGGCAGAAGTATTAGCAGGCTCTCTTGGTGTGGGATGTGAGAGAAAAGGCTGCTTTTTCATAGTCGTGCACAGACAAGGCTGCAGTGAGAAAAGCTAATGGCTATGATTAATGACAAAGGGCCAGAGGAGAGCCGGGACACAGACGCTACATATATCATCCTCTCCCATCAGCCAGTGCACCTCCCAGGACCCTCTCGGCAGAGGGGGGGAGAGAGGAGGAGGAGGAGGAGAAGCAGAAACAGAGAGAAGGAGGAAAGAGAGAGAGACAGCTATCTACTCCCGCTCCTTTACACACAGGAATTGCTTCTCTCTTTCTTCTTGCGGGAAAGTGAAAAAAAACAAGTGACAAAGAGGTGATAAGGTGAACAAGAAAATGGCGTGTAAAATAACTGGGAGATATTCTGCGAGAGAGCAAGAGAGAGAAAGGTGGGGGGGACAGGAGAGAGAGCGGTCTGTGATCGTTCCTGATTTCAAGCAACTTGACTCTTCGCATGCCGAAGCCACATTTCCAAGGTCTTATCTGCCATATGGTCTGCCCTGTTTAGATGATTTATTAGGTGAGGAAAAGCGCACTGATAAATTTTACTGTGTTTCCCTGCATAGGCAACCCGCGGTGTCAATAACAAAACTCAGGCGTCTTTAATGAAAACTTTTAGTACCGAAAAGGGTAACCATCTATTTATGAGTCGCTATAATATTACACCGGCAAAAAGAAATTATCTGTGCTTCTCACGCACTCCACGAAAAAGGCCTGAATGGGAGCAGGGGGGAGAGCACAGATCATATCCATATGTCAGCGGCTCCCAAGCGCCCTGCGTTTAACATGGCGCGGGTGTATTTCTGCTTAATTGAAGCATTCAGCTGTTTACAACTCACACAAAAGCAGCAAGGGTTTATTTATGGCCAATTATAGAGTAGTGTTTTGAGTGAAGGAGGCCCATTATGGATTCCAGCCCTTTTGATTCTAATTAGTCACTGTGTTCAGGTTTTTAGTTTACATGCCTGATTTACTGGTGGGTAGGCGGCGGGGGTGAGAATTAATTTCCTATTAAACAACATATGCCCCTTACTAAATCAGACAAAAGCTTGCTGAGAAACAAGACGTGAAAACAATAACTGTAGAGCAACCTGCTCTGGTGCTGCAGTGTTTACCTCGCATCTCTCCTTTATAGGTGCAGGAATACGGAAATAAAAGCAACTTCAACAACACAATTTGGCTTCCCTTTTTGGTCAGACTCAGCTTTAACTTAGTGTGTATCTTAATTATTGTAGGTCTGTCACTTAAATCATATAGTCATGGGAGTTTAGTTTAGGTCAGGGCTATTCAATTACAAATTTGATTAGGCCAGATTTTAAAACCAGGAAATGTAGCTGTGTAGGGAGTTTCATCAGCTGGCATGCAGCAGGTAATGAAAAATTTCAAACCAACACAAATGATTGAAATGAAAAAAAAAGCTATGTTAGTCCTGCTTTCCCTTTTTAAGTACTGCAAAGCACTCACTGCAAATCAAACACATTGGATTGGCGTTTGGATTTGGCAGTAAAATAAACAAGTATTTGTCAGTCCAGGCAGAGCTAAACCGATAATTTTACATTTGAGGGTTAAGATGTTTTTAGAGGTCGTGTCATAGGACTTCTACTACCACTAATAGAAAAACATTTTCACAACAACGCCCTGCATCTGGGGTTGAATGTTGCTAGGCTTATGTGGAGGGTTGCATTTAAGGTCTGTAGGAATTTCTGTTGACTCATGCAACGTGTTTTTCTAAGGTTTTCCCGCTTTTTCTGGCTGGACCACTCATGGTTGCCTCTGGGCCGGGCCATCGTTTGAATAGGCTTGTTTTAGGTTTTAATTCTTATACAATAAAATAAAATATATTATAATATAAGATTGAACTTAAACTTGATTAGAGCTGTCCCGAATACTTCAAAGCTTCACCAGTAATCAACAGCGAATATTCAAAGCTTCATTCAAATGATCCAAATCAACGAACAACATACAATACAATATCAATATGTACTGGCCAATTTTGATATACTGGCAAAATAAATGTACAAGAAACTCTTTTCTTATGCACTCTTTGTGGCATGACACCATATTTGCAGTTTGCCTCAGCCTACATTCAGACCAAAGACCAAAAAAATTTATTAAAAAAATAAAAGAATATCTGAATCCCAAAATTGAAATCTAATACCTGCCTACTCTAAACTTGATGTTTCAAAACTTGTTAATTCAGAGACAGAAGTATTGGCCCCTGCTTCGTGTCTAATAAAACCAAGAGAAATCAAATAAATAAATATGAATGGTAAGAATCTCATAAAAAAGAGCATTATTTGTTTTAAAAGCTTGCAATTGCAAATGTGAAGGGTCAGTGGTTTTTCTGTTCACTTTCCTTTCCTTCAAAGCTCCTGACATGTTTAAGCTATTCATTACGTGAAAACGGTTTGCCTAACATGTGCCGACAGCTCCCCAACAATGAACTGTTAATTTGCAACTAAATGGGAGTCCAGAGCACCTTTAAGATTTCATTTGCAAACCAAAGCTGGCCCCTTTGAAGTACAAATATCCTACATTTAACAAGTCAGAGTCACAAAGGTCACAGAGGACAAAAGGACTCACGTGCAGAATCAATGTCAATACGTTACTAGCTACCAGTTTTCATAATAAAACAGTAACCAACAGTGGTGAAATGTAATGGCACTGCACAAACATAAAATTTTATCTCAAATCTAATTACTAAGAAAA
>JAQFJA010000003.1:15826510-15844265 GCA_029874485.1 Naso brachycentron
GCTGAACAAGCAAGTTTCTCTGCTTTGGGACAAGTTGATTATTTAAAATAACAGGCTGTATTATAGAGAGGTCAAGACAAGAAAGACTCTCTAGTATTTCCTTCCAGATAATATGATAGGGATGAAATTTCCTATGGAAAAGTCAAAATGTAACAGATTAAATAACTTCTCATGGTGATTACACACATTTATAAAAAATAAACAAGAAAACAAGAACAATAACCTAAAATTGTTATAAATCATGTTTTAATTTAGTTTCAGTTTATACTAGTTATCTATATTTTAGGAGCTTAAGGATCATGTCATTGTGTAGTATATTATATTGTTTCACTCCACAACTTTTGCAGGTATTGCCACACTGTACAGGTAAATATTAAAGTTGCAGGAGGTGCGATGGGTACAAATCACAAAAGCACAAAAGCTTTTAGGGGCCCATGACTGATGGTGATTATTGCTGCTCAGCTATTACTGGTCATGTAGGCGGTGTTGCCTTCATGTGCTGGTGCATAAGCTACATCGCTCTCCCACCTTGTCTATTACACAGACAGTTTTGCATGATTTGCATGTCCATGTGTTTGAGCGGGTGCTTGTGTTTGTGTTTTTTTTGAGAGGGAGGACCCAAGTGAAATATGTGCACCAGGGCCAGTCCCAATTTAAGGCTGCAGTTGGTAACTTTTGCTAACAAGCTAACAAGCTAACATTAGCTGTAGCGTGAGACTCGCTGGAATGCAACTCTGCTGCAGCCTCCCCTCCCTGTTTTTATTTCGTTTGTTGTCACTCTCCCTTCTACGTCCAGTTTGAAACAGTTGAAATGGTTACAGGGAAGGTTGCAGTGGAGCAAACTGGTCCGTCTCAGCTCAAGCTCGAGCTGACTGAAGGTGTGGCTCGCAGACACTCTGTTGTCGGCAGAGGCGAGTCAGAGCACAAGGCATGAACAGCTAATCAGCTCTTACCAATGTAAGAAGTACAGCGTAGACCGGCCAATCAGGATAGAGAGTACAAGGAGTGTCACTGATTGGGCAAATAGAACGGGAGTGATAGGATATTTACCAATCCTGAATACAGGATGGCATGATGGGAAAACACAGAGATCTCGCTACGCTCTCAAACCACTTCACTTACTCATAGCTGTCTATGAGTATTATGGCATTTTTTCCAAATAGAACACAAAAAACTTATTAACATTTACCCCAAAGTTACCAACTGCAGCTTTAAGTTTCATTGCTGTTTTTTGATTGTGTTAGATTGTGTGTAGAAATGACAGCACATCTGTCCAAATGTGCCATGTCCCTTGTCAGATATAGAGGACCTGCACTGCCTATCTTTATTCGGACAGTCAGAGTCAGACGACGGTCCATCTCAGCTGGAGAACACATGGTACAGTGTCTGCCTGTGACATGTTACCTCTGTTTTCTCAGGCAGACATAATAACTCTTTATGAAGTGAGTCTGATGGGAGCAAAGCTGTTGTAATGGCGTGTCCGGACGACTTCTCCTCACTAGCTCTAATTATTTATATTCAGTTTTATTTGGTTGTAACTGACTGCAAAGAAGGCACTCAAAATAACAAGCTAAAAGCTAAAAGTCACTCATATAATGAACTGTATTTAAACAGCAGAGATTTATGTGCGATGCTCGACATCCCCCTGAGTTTGGATTAAGTGCAGCTGTTTTATGTGACAAGAAACTGGCTTTCCTCTCTACTGTGTGACTTGAGGTTACAGAGCTTTGTGAACGCCAAAAGTGTTGTGACAGCCAGATGCTGAACTGCTCCCCCTATAGACAAACAGTATATGAGTCAACTGAGAGGTCACACAACACACAGGAGCATGCAGAGTGTTTCTTTTTCTCAAGGAGGTCTGTAATACTTAATTTTCTTTGAGATGGAAGCTGGCAAATGCAAGCTATCAACCTTTAAGGCTTTAAATATTATGAGAGAAGAAGCACACATTTACACATGCACACAGGGCACACACCCAAGGAGTCAATCAAAAATAAACAGATGAAATCTACTGAAAATTTGAAGATAGAAAAACTGTCACCGGGATGATCCTTGCCACAAAGAAACCGGCAAAGACAAGTGAAGGGATCTTTTGAAACCTTAGGTAAATAAGAGGAATCAGGCGTTGAACATCCAGGTAATAACTGATGTTAGGACTTGGCATTTGCTCTGACATGCATTTGAGACAGGAACATTAAAAGATATCCACCGTTTGACAGGTATCACAGTTCCCCCAGGCAAGAAGGATTCTCATTTTGATGAGTGTGTCAGTCACAGTGAAGCCTGTCGACAAGTCAGATCTCAAGCACTGACGTTCAGGAATAACTTGCCTCGAAATTACAAATGGAATATTTGAATAGCTGTGTGAAGGCAGACTGATTACGGCTAAACTACAAAATGTTTAGATTGGAGTGTTGAGGCTTTAGCATTTCTGCAAACACAAGTTTCAGCAAGGCGTTCCTCACACTCCCATTAATGCCACAAAACGCTGTCAGTGTTCCGTTCATCATATGTTTCAGACTAAACATAGTTTTTCATTTATGATGCACTGGGGAGCTTTTCTGCTCGCCTCATTCTTCGAAATAACAATGCGGAAAAGCATTGATTTGAAACATAACATAAGCCCCTGCTTCCAGTGTACATAAGCTCAGTACTCAGCAGAGAGCAATTGTACAAATCCCCAAAATGGATCACTCATAATCGACTTCAATGAATTAGTTGTGACTGAAGCTGACAGGGCTGTGGAGAGATGGCGGACAACACGGGGTTTTAAATGCCACGCTCAGCGCCATGTGTGAATAGTCGCTCTGTATGCATTTTTCACTCCGGCATGTGCCATGTTCAGTATATGACACTCACACTGATTTACTGCCCTCTCCCAGCTAAATAATTTACAGGGATATGGCTCTCTGTGCTTTTAATGGTTGTTGTATAGACCTGCTTGCCTTTAAAATGTTCCACAGGCAAGCAGCCATATGCCTGGATGGATGGGAGACCTCTCAGCACTGATTAATAAGCTGCTCGGTACTTCACTGCAAACATGGTGGCGTGAAAGACTGCATAACCAGAAGCAGCCGCGGTGCAGCTCAATGTGTTGTGTGCTTTACATGCATCTGTGAATAGGCCTCAGTCCGGAGCGCCACAAGTAATACAAGCAATCTGATGTTGTGTGTATAAAAAATAGATCTGTTTTAAATTTTGATGAGTGATTTACCCTCAGTGCTCACATGGGAGCCCTATTATGAAATATGAATGTGTCTGCTTTTTTTGGCAAATGTTTGTGTTTGTCGGGCTAAATGCGAGTTCAAAAGAAACACACTGTTGGTTCTTTGTGGGAGGCCCGTCTATTGGTCTGCAAACAAAGCCACAGCTATTATTCATCGCTTTGTCATTTAAACTCCATTTCATGGAGGCCGCCAATCAAAAGGCATTGTTCTTCTCAATATTATTCTCTGTTAATGTTTAATGTCTGTGGCGGTGCATTAAATTTGCAACATATTCTTTTGGAAAAAACAGACTTGATATGCAAACGATTAATCATCCCAGTGTTTACCTTTGAGCACCTGTTGATTATGCCCTCCGATAAGAATTGATCCACCCAATCTTGTGATGAATGTACACATATTCAACTCACAATTACTAAAAGCATTAATCTCATTTATCTTTTGACCACTGGCTTGTTCAAAGGAGCAGTTCACTTAACACTAAAATTTCAGTCATTAAGACTCACTTAGTCCTCGTACATTTCAGAAGCTTTAAAGGAGCATACCAGTATTACTACATGTCATTGTCCTTGGTCAACATCGGCCACATAGGTTACATAAACCCCGCACATGTTTCCCAAAATAGCTTTATCTATGAGTTAGTGTTGTTTACATTTTGTCCATACTCAATAAACACTACAGAGAGCAGCTGAAAATGTGTGACATTAGTTAAAAAGAGCGTCCGTGTCAAAATCCTTCTTCACACTATTATGCAACCTAGGAAGGCAGCACTTGTGAGGAACTGTTTTTCCAGGCATAATAACTTTTGTCTCCACAGCTCCTAGCTCACCTCTCTTTCTCTCGTTCAGCGATTTTTGACCAAATAAAAGCAGACATTCTCTTTAGAAGGTTGAACTATCTAAATCTAGCAACTTCCACTTGTCCTACAATGTTTCTATACTCTGGACATGAAACATGAATGGCAGTGAATGGGCTTTAAAAAATGCAGTGTGAGATCTACTACAGTACACACATGGCCACATTTCCGCAACATTTGTAGAAGATAGGGAAGATCTCTGCTAATGGTGAAAAGTCAAGAACAGACTGATATGGCCCTTTGAAGCAAAACTGCAGTGCAACATTCTCCCAAAGAGCTGAAGAAGCTGAGGACTTTCAAATGCAACAAATCACAAACAAAAATACTCATAAAATGGCTTCATACAGCTTGTATAGTGTAGTCCAAGTCTCTAAAAGCCCAGAGATCTATAATTGATTTGAAAAGGAGCTATAGTTGAGCCTTTTTTCAAACAAAATCTCCACCATCGCTACTTAGCTAAAAGTGTACAACCTGTCTTAAGAAGGTACACTAGCAAAAACTCATGCATGTGCTGCTAGACAAGATGAGCAAGAACTTGTGATCTCTGCATGCTAAGCGTGTACCCGGAAGCTTTCATCACACACAACAAGAGAGAGCGCTGCTGAAGTTGCAGCAACATTTTAACTGTTAACTAACTGCTGAAGCTTCTTTCAGCAGCGTCAGTATATACACAGATGGCTCAAACGTGTTCTTTTCGTAGAGACTTGTACAGGTGTACATTTGTGTGCGCTGTTTGTTTCCTAAAAACAGCTAAAAAAGCCATTTCAGGGGCGCCCGGTGGCTCAGTCGGTAGAGCATTCGCCCCATATACAGAGGCTATGTCCTCGCCGCAGCGGATCCAGGTTCGATTCCACCTGTGGCCCTTTGCTGCATGTCATTCCCCCTCTCTCTCCACTGTTTCTTGTCCACTCCTCAGCTATCCTGTATATAAAGGCACAAAAGCCCAAAAAAATATCTTAAAAAAAAAAAAAGCCATTTCGAAGTTATTTGTGGTTGTTTAACTTCTTGTTTTAGTGTCGGTACATGAGAGGACACCACTAAACATTTGGTGAGTCTTTTAAAACAAGTGGTTTTTTTGTTAATCAACAGATTGTCAGAGCCTTTTCAATGCCCCGGCACCTCCATTGCTTTCATCTTGCAATGTCATCAGCAATGAGCTCCAGCTCTCATGATTGCACCGTTTGTCATTATATTGATATTTACCATTGTATATGATGGTTAATATTCTTAGAAAAAGGCTTAATGTACAAAAATATGAACTTCTCCTTTAAATCAGTGGCAAAGATTTCCTCTTATAGTAGTCAAGGGGTGGAATCTCACTGACTGCAGAATCTTTGGCCTCTCGTGCGTCTATCCAGAGTTCTGCGACATGAAAATGTTTGAGCACCACTGCTTTAGACCGTCCAAACCTGCAGGGAGGCAGCCAGCATTTTTCAGCTCAGAGCTCGACACAGCCCAGCATGGTTTCGACAGGTTGAGTGCCTGCATGCTTTCACTCTGAAGCGGTAGAACAATATCCCCTTGTTCCCGGTGAAAAAGAAAGAGAATCAATGTGACAGCTGTGAACAAATATGAAGATGATGGGGAAGTCAGCCATGTGAGATGTTAAATGCTTTTTTTCCCCCTTAAATCTCGTGAAGTTGGAAGCTGTAATCGCTAATTTGATCTGTGAGATGTGTGATTCTGTGTCTAATGTTGAAGTGCTCTGCTGTCTGTCAGTGTGTCGCTTCGGAGTTTAGAATGATCACATTTCAGGACAGACACCTTGTCAAACATTCTGTGAGCATCTTGTCAGCTATCAAGACCAGAAAACTGCTCTAATTCAATAACATTAATTTATTTTTCCTTTTCCTGGTCATAACATTAAGGACAACATACAGTGATTATGTACAAAAGAAAAGTGATGCAACTTCTTCTTTCTGTATATTTGTTGCTGTACTAGTTATTAACTGTCTCCTCTCTAACACACTCACACAATATTATACATAGCATTTTTAATCAGCACTCACCCAGGGTATATCTCTCCTGTCCCTTCTGTCCTAATTACTTTCTAGTTCATCCACAGACATCTCTTTAAAAGAGCTGCTTACAAAATTGATTCACCACTAGTGTTTGCAATTCTGTATCAGCTTTACACCAAAACAAACTGGCTTGTCAGCCACACCTCCCATTTCCTCTGGTACTCCACCTGTCCCACCCCCTTTTCTCAGCAGCTCTCTGTTTAAGAGAGCCCAGAACCTCACTAGCGGGTAACGTTAGCTTGGCAGTCCCCAACATCTACTCTATGATAATTTGTTGTTATTTCAAGGAAAAAAAGTCTGTCTCTTAATACGAAGGATGGTGAGTTGGAATGTCAACCACAATACAATACAAGAGCATTTATGTAAATTTTTGAACAGCTTATGATGTTAGCCTTCCCACTGTCTGTCTGTAACATTAGCTAGGCTTTGGTTAAATATGAAAATATACTTGGCTGCTCCTTAGTCACTGTGGCATTTTATGAAAGGGGTGGGGCCAACGGTTCTGAAAGGAGGGGTTAACATGAACTATCATCAACATGCGGCTGTCCAGGCTACGAAAACAAAGAAACTGAGAGGCTCGATAACAACACAGATAGGGCGTGTGACGTCACTCTCCACTCTAGTTGTCATCACGCCACCAGTTCTTCACACAGCAAAATATGTTTTTCCGGCCGTCTAATAAGGCTGAATTTTGTATTAAGCTCCTTTAACTACATATGGCTGAAATACACATTAAAATCCCTGTGAAAGCTGCAGCCTTTGGACACAGTCAACACACAGTTGTCCCTGTATTTTTCTGCATGTTATTTAATGGTTCTTCCACCTCATCTGTTCAGCTAAATGTGCTTGTTGAAAACTATCTGAGCCCGAGCTCCGCTGCAGATTTAATTTCCATACACACTGTGCACTGTGAGCTTTTAGCTGCTCTGGTAGCTCAGTCTCTTTGGAGTGAAACCTGGCTCTTGGCCACAAAAAGTCTATCGTTTGAGTATCACATGCTCAGTGGTGTTTCCTACGGCTATATTTATGTACTCTAACTGTATCCCCTTTCATTGAAACTCTAACCAGTGGGTGATTTGTCTCCATAAGAGAGTGCCATTTACAAGCAGCCATGCTGGGGTGGGACCCCAACCGGAGGACTTGTTAATAGCACACATCCACTTCTCACCAGATGCTGTCCAGAACAAACCAACATACACTGAGAGAGATGTCCAAAGCAATTTTCTGTGAATGCTGCACTACTGTGTTAAACTTTTAATGAGTTTTAAGGTAAGATTTTTAAAGATTTAGATTCAAAGTAGTGCTGTCATGATATCTGTTTTTCACTCCAGAACTTATGAGAACAAAGTTTTTGTGATAAATAGAAATTCTAAAAAGAAAAAAATTAGTCAGCTTCATTTTCAGATTTGTTTAATTAGTTTTTTAAGGAGGTGAAGAGAAAGTCTGCAACCATAACTGAACAAAAATAACAATTAAACTGAATTACTTTTTTTGTTGTTGTGTGGCGGGTGGTAATGAGCGTTGTGGTGCAGTACTGCCACCTACTGTCAAAAAAAGTGTAAATGGAAAAAGGGAAATGGTTTAAGAGACACTGTTTAATTACAAAATACATCACACAATCAAAGAATATCAATATTTTATTTTTTAAAAAATATTACAATTATTGTCAATGCACATTATGATTAACACCTCTTCAGCAATCTGAAATAAAATGATAATTTGATTTTAGTTTCAGACACTTTAAACAATACATAATTAACCATAAAACATACAAAACAACACACAATAGCTTTTTAACATGATCTTTACATTTTTTTATTTATTTTTTTAACACAACATGAGGGTTTGTAGGTCTATTGACTAAGCTGACCAGCAAACCTTTGGACGGTCTAAAGCTGTAGATGTTTTGAAGTTTTACCGAAACATTAAATTTTAAAGTCCAGGAAATCTTACTTCATGCCTCAGCCAAACACTCCTGGGTCTGAAAAACCAAGAAAGCTGACTTCACTGTTTACTTTCAGTCAAACGTCCAAAGTATTTTCCTGTCAGCTGTAAAAACAGTAAAGTCATGGACGACCTTTTGACTTTGTCATTTTTAACTGCTGTTATTCTTTGTCAACTTTATGTATTCACCACAAATCCATATTCATTTTCATCACCATATTTATCTTCTACAGTATTGCTTTTTATTTTAATTATTTCTAACTATGTTATACTTCATTGCATTTCTGTGCCTCGGTTTTGCAGCTAGAGTTTCCTTTTTGGAGAACAGGACAGTAAAGCACTCTTGGATCTGTTGAATAAGTTTCCTTATGGTCACGAACACTTACAGTGATTGTATTTGGCTTTGTGATCAGTGTTGCAGCCCTCTGCTGGAATGAATGTTTATTGGTAAATGCAAACTGTGGTGGCAGGAGTTTACATGACATCTGATGGCAACTCAGTCTTGATTTTCTTTACTACTGTTTGAGCTGTTTGTCATTCTTTCACGCTATTTGTCATGTATTGATCAGATCAGTGAGGCTTTAGTCACCATCCAGCACTAATGGGATTTTATATTATTCTGTGTGGAAATGTTTTGCCACCCTCGCCCTCAGTAGATAAGTTCCTGACCCATTAAGAGATGATAGTCCATTTTCTCAATGATGTGGGGCACAAAGTGTAAATTGGAAGCTTTTTAGATTCACCAAAGCCACTGAGGGAAATCATAGACACTATACATGCCACTCTTCACTACTTGGATCAATTTTGAAAGTCTCTCTCTCTTGATGTAATTGCCCTTCGTTTCATTAAAAAAAAAAGATTTATTGAAAATCAGATCTCAGGTTATGGGCCTGGATGACAGCAAAAGAAAAATGCAGAATTTACTGTCTGCTTTTACAGCCGGATTTCAGGAGTAATTGTTGCGGGACATGACGGTGAGTTAGCAGTTATAAACCTGTCCTCCATATAAATTACCTAATCAGGAGATCCCAGTGGTTATATAAATTGAGCCACTCATTCGTCTTCAATGGTCTGTGTGTGCATATAAAACCACAACGACCATCATACACTTCACAGGAAAGGGGGTAGCTGTTGCTGTTTACAGAGTTAGAGGGAAATGGATGACTTTTTGCATGCTCAATCAACTGTGAAATGTCCATTTAATCATCCCCAGAAACCCCCCTGGTTTATTTGTGCTGCAGCGCAGATTTACATTTCCAAACATCCCCCATATTAATCATTACTTCATCACGCCCTCCAACTGACAAGAAGCATAAACCACCTCAGTGTACTGCCCTGTCGACTAATGTGTGTATGTTTCTGTCCAGAAGCATGTGCATGTGTGTATTTGTGTGTAAGCTATGTGAGCACTTTGACTGTGTGAGTGCGTGGGTGGGTTGGTGTGAGGGGAAAAACCTGCCCTTTGATTCACTCACCACTCACAGTATCCAGCTGAAAATATTGAGTTTTAGTGGCACGATTGCATTTTTTTTTTTTTTTTTTTGGTCCGCTGAGATTTTTTTGAAATACAACTTTTCAGGCTGGTGAAGCCAAATGGGAGTCGTGCTCACATGTAGTTTTTCTTCTCCGGAGGAAATCATAATGATTGATGTTATTTTTCAGGAAACGACATCAAAGAAAAACACATGAAGTGAAAATGTCAAATACTATCGTGTTTTTAAAGAGTGAATTGGCTTAAAGCATTCGGTTTATTTTTGGACAAAAGACTGTGAGCTTAAAGAAAAAAAAAAAAAAAAGGTAGAAGATGTTGAAGTTAGATTCTAGCTTGTTGCACTCACCCACAAAAAAAAAAAAAAATGCAGCATCCAGCTCCGTCCTCCGCATGAGACAGTTTGAATGATTTACACACACTGTACTGCAGCAATAGTACCTTGGCAGAGCCTCTCTCTACCTGTGCTGTAATGAAATTCAGGACGTTTCACCATCAACAATGAATCCTTCATAAAAGAGTGAAGTATGAGTTTATCACCCAGGATGAGAAGCATGTTAAATTTGCCACTTTAAACAAGATGAATGGGTCACTCAGCCATTTACATTCTCATACATTTTTATGACTCTGCCATGAAGTGAATTTGATCTATTGGTAACAAGATAAATGATGGGCATAAAGCTTTGGCAGTTCTGACTTTAAACAATCTTTCATTTGATGCCAGTCTTTTACTTTTACATGACGCACCGTCTGTCTTCACAACCTTGTGCTCAAATAGTTGAGGAGTAGGAAGGAAATGGCAACCTTTCTTTTCTTCCTCAGAGAAGTCGGCACATCCAACACAAAGATTTTCACTTAACACCACATATTTTCAGCTTTACATGTACGTGTTGCTCATGACGGGGAAACAGGTTGACCCCTGAGCTGCACAAAGGAAGGTTTTGTTCAACTTGGTCGATGGAGACATTCAGCCAGTCGTGCGAGTTTGCCCTGCAGTAGCATGAAAAGTAGCTGAAAGCTTCACTTTGCAGTTGCCAGCACATTTCCAAACGTATTTTTTCCTTTGGAACGATCCTTGCGTGTGTACATTTGAGCACAGAATTTGAGGAGCACTGAAGCAGAGTTGGGTCGCAGGAAACATTCCTTGTCAAAGAGTGATGGCGGACGGTGAATGGAGCTGTCCAAGGGATCAGAGTGATGGAGGAAGACATCCTCCCTGCTGTCCTTCGTCTCCTTTACCCTCTCGTTCTTGTTGCCCAGTTATTTTGCACATGGCGTTGACTGGTTGCATATACCTATTGGAAACATTTCAACAGAATAATCTGTCTCTGACTGTCACACAAATGAACCTTTTAGCTGTACGGACGGCAGATTAAAAATGTTGCCGTCAGAGCTCCATGGATGGATCCTTGCAGAGACCTCAGCACCTCTGTGTTGTAATTTGAAAACAGCCCAGGCCCATTTAGTCACTCATGAGTGAGGGCGTTGCAGTGCGGACAGAATGATGTATCACCTGGTCGGGCTAAATGACTATTTTATTTCTCACCTCCACTTTCACTCAAAATATTACCAGTGCTTTTTTTCTCCATGGCAACTTTCAACTGAACCCAACGTCAGTCAAACTAACTAGCAAGTGATTTTGCCTCTAAAATGTTGACATCATCCGTGTTGATTTGTTGATTGACAATAAATGCCAAGAAGCACAGACAAAGTCAGAACTTTCTGGCATGTGCATACATGCATTTAACAGTGAGTTTTGTGAGACAAGGGTGAAGTCATGCTTTGTGGAGGAGGCATGAGGAAGGCAAACAGAAAATAAACCAGACAGCCTTTGTTTGAGCATCTACAACGAAGCCTTAAATTTAGACCCTAGTCGACGACTCCATTGCCTCCCAAAGCATCGCCGCTCGCAGGGAGTATTGGAGAGAGAAGGAAAAGAGCTCTATCATGGAAAAGGGAGCTCCTGTCTGCTGCAGTGGTCCAGGACAAAGCTGAGAGCTCCCAGACGCCCTGTATGATTAATGACTTATGGTCATGCTGTGTGGGAGCCTGGTAATTAGCTACAGGCTGATTAAAGACAAGTAAACTTCTGCTGATAACCCGATTCTGTTTCTCCCCAGCGCCGACACTGGCATGTGGAAGCTCTTACTGCCAGGGTTGCAAGAAACAGACCAACATTGAGTATGATGAATGTAGTCTCCAACAGGCGTATACAGGCCCTAATTTAAAACTATTTAGCGTGTGACATATTGGCATTGTGCTCTCTCTGTCTCCCTCCGTTCATGTTCGTGGTTTGCCACGGCGTCCAAGTTTCAGGGGGCTGTTGTTTTGAGTCTGCGCCTGACATATTCATGAATAAAGTTTTGTGCTGGCTGCCTCCCTCAGCTCCCCCAGGTTTTTTTCCCCCTCTGTTCATAGATTTTCCTCCAAACATTTGCATTTTCTATATTAGTGAACAAGGAGATTGGCAGTCTGCCATGAGAGTTCGTCAGCTACCAGATTTTACAGCTCTGGCTGTCCAGAAACAGACAGGCTAGCTAAAGCTGGGCCAGAGAGTGGACAGCATTACACTGGATTTACCTTATGAGACAAATGTAAGCACAGCTAGCTTAGGCATGAAGAGGATGAAAAGGCCTCCAAGTACTCGGCAGCAGCCAAAACGACCCACACAGCCGTCCAAAGTCTTGTCTCCGTCTCTGTATTTTCATGGGTTGGGACTATTCCCCTAAAGTAAACAGATGGAGCAAAAGAATAATGGATAGCACCATTAAATAAAGCTGATGTCAGTTGTTTTGCCGTTGAGCTTAAAGAGTCCCTCAGATGCTGAAATTAGCGTCAGTGTTACTTAATAAATACTGTGCACTGTCATCATACTGCACTGATGGGAATATAATGTCATAACAAGATGTTATGCAACAGATGTATCCATTTCTTCTCTAAAAATGCAACACTGGAGCAAGAGGCCAGTTTTGCAGTGGATAGTTTGCTACAGCTAATTGTGCGGCCCTCACCCCATTTACACCTGGCATTTAAATGCAATCTGTATCCGGATAAGTTATCCAGATAGGGAAAAACGCAAGTTCATGCGAGGTGTAAATGCAGCGAGGTCGGATTGTGATCGGATTTGCCAGACCACATCTGGAGGTAGTCTGGCTCGCATTGTGTTCAGATCTTATGTAGGTGTAAATGCAATCCAAACAACTTGCTCACATCAGGCCTGCTGCAGCCCATGATAGTCAGTGTTCCTGGTGGGCATTTTGCTTTTTGAAAAAAATCAATACTGTCGGACTGACAGATGCCACAATTAAGTTACATCCTGCATCCAGCTGAGTTGCCACACAGAGCTGCTGAAGACCCAGTGACATTTCACCCAAATATAATGAAAGTAAGGAGAGTTGACCAGCAGGACGATGGATAAAGTGTTGAAGTGAAACGCAAAAAGCACCTAATTCAAAATATTTTGGATTCTAATACAGAACTCGGTAACTTAAATGAAAGAGGACTTTGTTTCTTCACCTGTCTTCAGCAGGCAGTTCGTCATCTACGCTCTATTCTTGTTCCGTCACTTTCACAGACAGTATAAAACTATTCCCAGATATATCTAAAATTAATCTGTCAACAAATGAAAACAACCGTTGTTTTGCTTCAAAAACACATCGTTGATCGACAGTGTTAAGCTTACTAAGCTAACACATTGTATTTTAACGCTAAGCTACCTGAGCACATTGTATTTTCTGTGATTAACCAACTTCAAAATAAAAGTCAGCTCGCATTTCACCAATTAAATACTTTTAATGTGAAGCTGCAGCTGTAGGAAATGTTTCATTAACATTAGCAGTAACTTGACACTGAGCTCTGCATATAGTGAGTGTTTATTCTACGTAGGAAACTTTTCATGCGCAGGTTTTGCTGCGGAGGAGAGAGATCCGATCTCAATGTGGCTAACTAGAACGCATTAAAATTATCAAGTGCACATGCAAAGGCAAGATCCAATCTTTTATTATCTGGATAACTTATCCGGATGAAGATCACATTTTAATAACAGGTGTAAAAGGGGTGCCTTTTTGCCTGTGGCGAGCGAGGATTAGACTCTTCTCGAAGTTAAATACAGGGCTGTATGTGTGTGTTTGTGTGCGAGGGTTTCTGGGAGGGAAAGGACAGCGCCATGGGGCAACTGGGTGTGCACTGAGATGAAATGCCCGGCCACCCACTCCTCTCCTTTTATCACCCCTCTCATAATTAGGTTGGTTAACATACTGCCGTGTATGCAGTCATATTGACTGGAAGCTTAATCATATTAGTATTGAGTTCCCGTCCCTGCTTGCCCAAGGTGATGCTTGTAAGTCCAGAGTTATGGCCTTAACCTATGGGAGGAAATTAGCTGTGGACACAAGTTTGTTCTTGTTCTCCACACTGTGTGAAAACATTTAGCAGGCAGGGCGGGCGACAACTCTGTGAGAAATGGACGTGGAAGCACAATGTTGTGCATAGAGCGCCAGTCGAAGGCATGAAAAATGTCGGAAGAGCAGAAAGAGGTGCAGCGTGTGTTCGTTTGGCTGGCAGTCCATTAGGCCTGATAGACATTTCACTTACCAAAGTCAAATATAACAGTCTAGCATTCATTAATATGAGGAAGGGTCCCGGGAATCAAACCCACCATCTGGTTAAGACGACAGTATAATCTACAACTCATGATTAGGTCTAAGGAGTGGAATTTCACTTTAATCTTTTTCAGGGCTTGAAATTTCCATCTGCACAGTGCGGCACATCATTTTTCTTCAAGACAAATGTGCTGTTTTTCATGTTCCAAAATTAGATCAGAAGAAAACGATTAATCATGTCAGGGCCTGGGAAAGGAAACAAAGATCTGATTTTCCTCTCCTTCGCTCTCTCTCTCTCTCTCCCTCTCTCTCTCTCACTGCACCCACGCCCCTCCCCTTTCCTCACCTCTTCCTTTTCTTTCCCCCCTCCAAACCCCCTTCCTGTATCTCATCCTCTGCCTCCCCTTGCTTTTATTTTCACCCATGTTCTGGACAGTGCTCCTGCGCCATATCTTCCACCTTGTTCTCGTGTGAGAGAGTTATTTTTCTCTCCGTCGCTCGGCGCTGACTTCAAAAGAAAGGATACGTAGGCTTAATGATTAATACAAGATGACGAAGCGTCTTCAATTAGCATAGCCTTCCTTTTTCTCCTCCACCCTCCCCATGGCGGCGAACAACAGATGGCGGCCTGTTTGTATGTGACACCACAACCAAATCTAAACCGAAAAGAGTGCAAGTCACTGGGACTGCAAATTAGAGAGGCCACACAACTGTCAGGTGCTGGCCTCCGCTGACAGTTGTAGCCCATTACGGGAACATTGATGTTTTCACAGTGTGACAAAAAGGATTCCTTTTTTCTCCCTCCTTACAGAGGACCTGTCTGTCAGCCAGCTCTCAAGTCATAACAAATCACTGGCACTCAGCTGAGGCTGAGCATTGGGAGCGTCAGGGGAAGATAAATGACCTGCAGGCCTTTGAAGTGCTTTGGCAGTTCAGATGGCTCGGCGGCGCTGACAGAGAAATATACACAACAGCGTAACCAATAATGAGAACATTAAACATTCCTGCCTCCTGACAGGCTGACAGGAAAGCCCAGCCTGGCATCAATCATCTTCCGAGGCATAACCTTGACAATTAGTCTCCTCTCTGCCTCCAGCTCTCACCCTGCGCTCTCCAGACTCCAATACCCAGACTGCACTAGCTGCCAGACTCAAGGCGGACAGGGATGCCGGGATGAAGATGACAGCAGGAAGCCAGAGAGGAATGAGGGCTGCGATCAGTGGACCAAGACAGATTCCCTATATGTAGGTGACAGAGGATGTCAGTCCCAAACATCCCAGCATGTCAGGGCATCGCATGGATTTATGATGTCATCACTGGATGGCAGTAAAGACGCTGCCCTCTGCTCACTTTTCATTCCCCTTGTGTTTGTAAGCTCTTGGTTGTCTTTTTTGGTTTGACCCATTCTCATATTGAGCAATAATACCACATTTTGAGACTGTATGTATATGTATGACCCTTATGTTTTCTTTGGGTATAGTTTTACTTTAACATTATGAAGTCTCGAGAGACTAAAGTATTCTCAAGTTTTTGAGTAGACTGTGAATAATTGAATCTTTCCAGCCATTTTGGGGCTAATCATACAAAGAGAATATTTCACTTTTCTTACTGCTTGTGCAGTGTGTGAAATACCCTGTGGCAGTCAGGGGGTCTCCCCTTAAAGTGCTCCGGTGTTATCCTGAAGTCTTACAAATAGTATGCTGCAGTCTCGGGCCCAGGCTCTGGGCATGTGCTAGCAGAGTCAGACAATGGGCCAGCATGAACGTTAGCTGTGGCAGCCGAACCAGCTTTCTCCTCGACATTTTGGTTTTCCCAGTTAAGCTTTTTAGAAGTAAATCCAAGCTCAGAGGTCTCAGACATATTTGCATTTGTGAATTTTTTATGGCGTATAAGGCTAATTGTGTCAAGATTACCTGCTGATATTTGGTTTTGTTTTTAAATAAGTTTATTGAGTGTGACAAAAAAACCCCAAAAAACGCTAACTGTCATAGCTGAGTGGCACAATCCAAACATGCATGTATCACCCAATAAAAGATACTGAAACAGCAGGAACAGGCAAAGTCCTCCAGCTGTACCGTTGCTGAGTACAGTATTTCACTTGTGTTTCCTCCATTAGCCATCCGCATCTAAATCAACACAGACAAGCTGACCCCCAAAATGTTTATGCTCTCCGGTTTCAAGCACTTGCGCACTGCTCTGGCCGAACATTTTGTTGCCACACCAAAAGAGATGATTTATGTGGAATGAAGACATTTCCCCTTTGACTAGCACATTCGCGAAAAGGTATGTCAAGGATGTGTGGAGCCTCGTATGGGCAACCTTTCAAGAGAGTATTTTTTACCCGCTTATTGGAAGAGCAATAAATATCTGGGCGACAGGACCTTCTCATGGTTACAAAGCTTACCTGCAACTGAGCTGGATAATTAGCAGGCCCTGAAGATGATGTATGACTTTCATTACCCTTTGGGACGGGGCAAACTAAATGAGGACACAGCTAATTGCCGTGCAAAGCAGTCTGGCATGATGGGGAAAAATGCAGACCCTGCCTCCCTCTCCTAGTCCTCCTCTCTCTCTCTTTACTCTGTCGAAAAAAAAAGACGCCCTGTTGCGGTTGTGGGGCTGTGATCTCCCTCTCCTCCCTAACTCGCTGCCCGCAGGAGTTCACTGACTGTCTATAAATCAGAGGCTGCTTACAGCTGAAACTACCCTGAGTCATCAACATGCAATAAGCTGAGTGACAGATTCCACCCTGACTACATTACACCCTCAGTTCAAACAGACTTGTTCTCCACCCCGCCCTCTTTCCCCTCTCACCTTAACTCCATCTCTCTATCTCTCCTGTCTGTCTGCCACATCTTGAACTTCTTAGAAATCCAAACCCATCCAGGCACGGCGAGGATGAAAACAAAAGCTGGTATAATCATAAGATCTTCCTCTCTGCCAAGTGTTTGTGGGGAGAGAAGGGGAGAGGCTATAAGTGGACTGGGTATGAAAAGTGTTTCCAGAAGCAGCTAATGCCTAAAATGGCGGGGTTAAGTATGTTGGCATCCATTACAACGACAAAGCCCCGCACTCCTCCCCCTGCTGACATGCCAATTCAATTCATCATTATGGGATAGTCGGAGGGTTATGTAGTGGTTGCGCTTGTGCAATGTTCCTCATGGAAATCATACCTCTGACTTGATGCGTGGTGTCCTCTGAGCAGGACGTAACATTTTTACACCGGCATTAGTGTGAGCCTGGACAGTTGCAAGGTTAAAACTAGGGACTGAAGGACTATCGGTTTGATATTTCATGTACAAAGAATATGGCAGTCAAACCATTAATTTTTTAAAAATTGTGATTAATCGCAGAATTTCAGTAGTTAATCATGATTAATTGCAATTTTTATGTATGTTTAAAATTCTATTACTTTGCATTTCACAACATTTCTCTGGTCCATGTTAACAATGTAAAGCAATTCTTACCAGTTTGTCTTGTTTGGGAATCATATGCCAACTGGAGTACGTCTCTTGCGCAAGTCTGATACAGTAACAAGGAGGAAATTAGCTTAGCTCAAACACTGGTAGTCAATGGGAAGTGCTAGCCTGCCTCCGCCTAAAGTCATCAGATAAACTTTC
>JAQFJA010000003.1:15844365-15858065 GCA_029874485.1 Naso brachycentron
ATTACACCCTCACAGGTACGCCAAATGATCACATTACACTGTAACAGAGCATACAGGTACAGTTGGCTACTCACACAAACTCTGCCAAAAATATTAGGCAGTGACTTGAAATGTTATAGTAAAAACAGCAAACAGACAAATGGTGGCATTTGGCATTGTCAAGGTCAATGATAGCCAACTGCGAGTCAGTCCAACATCATGTAGGAGGGAGCACTGGGTAAAAAAGGGCTCTTGCTTGGCGGGCCAGTCCACTGAAGAGCTGAACAAAAGCCTTTCACACGCACTTGGCAGCCTCTCCGTCTGTTGAAAAGCATTATGCGAGACCCAGCACTGTTACAAAACAGGCCGAAGCCTCTGAGACACAACTGAAATGTGTCGGGTGGGCCATAATTAACAGAAAGTATTAGAACATCCTTAAATATTGTATCAGCAATAACAGTAAAAAGTATCGGATGATTTCAGGCCACGGTCATTTGACCTGAAGTTGACTTATGTACAAATCTTAAGGAATAATGGAATTTAACAGCAACTGTCATAATAAAACAGAAGCATGATGATCCAGCTATGGGAACCAGCTTACTAAACAAAAAGAAAAGAAAACAACAACAACAAGTGCGAGCCTCTGCAAGGGCAGAGGCACTTGAATCACTCTTCCCTGCAGCTACCTCTCCTAGGTTGACTGAGTTTTGCTGCCACGGCACTTTGCTGCGTGTTTGATGGCGTACATTTTATGGGGAGCTGGGGCCTGGTGTTGTCGGGGTGATCTGGTCTGCAGCCGTGCTGCCCTGTCAGCAATCTGGAATTCATTACTACGTCGGTTATCTCCCCGCAGCCTGCAGTGTGGGGGCAATTCCTACACCCGGTACAGCCCAGCCCAGCGCAGCCTTCCCAGTGTGGGAGAGATAATACATGTGTCAGCTATTCCACAGGGCTGAGACGTGGTGACTGTGGAGGGAGTACAATGAGAGAGCTTGTTGCTGTGAATGAACCACTACAGGCTACACCTGCAAACAGAATTGAGGACTAAAGCTGTCTGGGTGTAAGATTGCGGGTGCAATTAGAACATAACTGAAACTGTATTAATTAAAGATGATTTAAACTTAGTAGCACTTAATACATTACGACAGACAACTGCTGTAGCTCACTCACTACTAGGACTGGGCAATAAATCGATTTTAAATCGAAATTCGAATTAATTTGTTTGGATGATGTTGAAAAATGAAAATTATGATAATCAATTTTCCCTTTAACTAGGGTAAATACGGTAACCTATGGCTCTATCTCAGCTCAAGGCTTTTATTTTTATTAAGTGAAGTTTGGTGAAAGTTAGGATGGCATTTTATTAATCCTAAATTGGGGGAGTCCTCTTTGTTTAATCAAGCTTTTATTTAATAAAAGTTTTGTTTGGTTAAAGATTTGCACTCTATTCTCAATAGGTAAATTCATGTCTGTTTAAAACAAAATTGAAATAATTTCTTTGTCTGATGAAGTTTAAAAAAAAAAAAAAAAGATTAAAATCAAAAATTGATTGTGATATGAAAAAATTGGGGATTTTATTTCCAGGCCATATCGCTCAGCCCTACCCTGAAAACAACTAGAATTTCTTTGGGCACATTGGTTGAAAAATTAGGATAATGTACTGTAATACACAATTTAACAAAATAGTGAAACCCTTGTCATTTAAAAACAATTCAGTGCAGAAACGGTATTTATTATGCCTTCGCTCGTAAGTGACCCTCTGAAATTATGGACCAATGAGAGTTATGTATTGAAAAACTTGTTTGTTGCAATAGTGCATGAAAGTTCAAATCCATTAGCAGGACAAGCTGTAAACACAACATTGACATATTATCACCCTGTTAGCTTTTTATGGCACATCCTTCCACCCATCACATATAAATCCAATACCACCACCTGTGGTTACTGTGGGTAACGGCAAGCGATCCCGGAGGCCACGCCTTGAGCAGCTGCTCTCTCACACACGCAACACAGGAGAAATTTGTGTATCAGATTACAGTACATTCAAACAAACTGCGGGTTGAGAACATTCATCATGTCAAACATCAGTGTTTGAACAAAAAACAACAAAAGAAGACTGTTAACAATGTCATCTGACACGATACTCACATTTCCACATCTGAATCTCTCTTTCGCTTATTATTGTAAATGCACCACTATTATAATTGTTGCACTGTAAGTGTACATGTCGTAATATGTGGTGTATTTGATCACATTTTTACTTTCTGATGTGACACCTCCCCAGTGCTTTAACCTTTAATTAAACTAATTCTCATCATTTTAAATTCTAATGGGGGTCACTCCACACATAACAGTCGCTGCCCTTCTCGTCAGCAATGCCAAAGACCTATAAAATCCAGACAAGCAGCTCTATCACCAAATGATTTTGTCAGCCATGAACTTAATTCACTTCACTTGAAGCAGCAATCTGGAGCCTATTAATTTTCTCTCAGCGCCGCCAACGAGGTCTTTTTGAAACTATTTCACCTCTTGCTAATGAAGCTATTGTTTCCTCCACCACGTGTCAGCTCGCGGAGCGTCACTAACCCCAGACAGACACAGAAAGGCTTTTGAGCTGTCAGGAGGGGTTTTGTTTGTTTCCGTCAGTCGTGCCGATCTGAGACTTGAAAGGTACAGCTCGGTTTAGATCCAGATGAAACAGGCAGAGTCCAGTGATGTGAGGGTGTGTCTGCTCACTGCTCCAGAGACACTCACACAAGTCAAACCTCCGGGCTCTACCTGCTCTTATGTTTGCTGAAATTAATTTGGTTTTGATAAAATTTCAACTTAAGCACAGCGTTAATTACTCCTTAGAGCGTAACTATTTTAAGGTTGCGTGACACTCAGAGCTGCACTAAACTTTTGTTGTGCTGCAAGAGAACAAAGCTCTTTTTCAACTATGCAAACAAGTTTATGACTTCTTTCTGCCTTTGATTTTTTTCTTCAAGAATCTGTTTTATTTGTTCTATTGATTCCAACTTTGTCTCCTCATCTACACCCACAGACATCAAATCCCATTACGCACTGCTTTGTCAGAACTCATTGGATCTGATTTTTTATTTATACTGACAACGGGTGAACTCCACTGTTGGTTGAATTCCTCGTTGTCCTGGTTGGAACTGTTCGCCGGGCGCAGCAGGAAGGGAGCAGGCCTCTTGTTTATCTCAAGGTGAGAATTGTTTTTGTTCTCGCAATTCTCACAACATATCTCCCTTCTTGGCTCGCAGCTCCAAGGGGCACATATGAAGAGGAGGTGAAGGATTCAGATATTTTTCTCTCAACCTCTTTTTTATGTGCGTGCAGTTGTCTTTTATTATCTGTGAAGAAATGAGAAGTCTTTCAGGGTCTCTTATGTCCAAAAGTACATCTGGTCTTAACTTATAGTTTGCCCCCAAATCTAGGTATAATCTTTACCTTAGAGGATGCCTTTGTTATATAACAGTACAGTGAAAGAGTAGCACAACACAAACTCTATCATAACTTGTAACACAGTGCTTCAAGTGTTTGCAGTGAGTCTGTCTAGTGTTTATCTTATTCAGCTGGTTGTATAAGGGAAGATATTTGATCATGCATCTGTTTTATGGAAGACATTTTGACATATCATGGCAGCAAAAGCGCGGAAATAAATAAATAATAATGTCTAAGTAGATGAATGATGGCTGAATTTCATTTGGCTGCTTTAATTTCTGGCATGCTGGCTCATTGTCACGACTGACACCAAACCATAAATATTCTTGAAATTGAAGCATCCACAGATACTTGCAGACGTCACAGTTTCAAATCAAGGTCAGGGGAAAATTAAGGCTGGACAAACTCACGCTGCCTGTCACAGTGTAAACGCTAGGGCAAGAATTTGGTGATACAATTTGGATCACAATACAAGGGTTATGATACAATATACCACGAAAAATTGCAATACTGTAAGCAAGGCGATATATTACAGTTTTTTTTTTTTTTAATATAAAACTAAATGAACTACTGCCACTTATGTCTGTGAATATTCTCATTTATCCAGGTCATTGTTCTCTCTGGGCAAATTGAATCGTAGGCAACTGGACTTGTATTTGTCTGGCAAGACGTTTCGCCTCTTATCCAAGGGGCTTCATCAGTTCGTACGCATCGGTCTTACTAGTCTGCACTAGTCTGCCACTTATCTTTGCAAGAAAACTATTAGAATCGATATAATACTACAAAACATAATATGGTGATATTGATATGTATCGATATTTTCTTACACCCTTAGTGAATGCACCAGCAAGCAAAATGGAAATTCTATCACTTTATCATTTCTATCACTTTGCAATTTTCATCATTTTGTTATTGTGGATTGTTAATGTTGCTGTTAATGTTTCGGTCTTTGGCTGCGTGTGTGTTAATGTCCCAGCTTAAATAGTTTGTAGTTTAAACATCATAATTCAGTAAAAAACAAATTAAAACAAAACAAAAAAAAAACACTAACAGGGGAAAGGGAAACAGATTAGGAAACAAGGAGGCTTGATGCTTACTTACAGAGAAACACTGAAGGAGAAACCTGCCTCATATGAAGGCCTGGTGCCCTCTACAGCTGAGGTAAATAAAGGCACAGGTCACTATTTGACGAAATGTGGTACTTTTCTGACTCTAATTATGGTTTTCATCAGCCTCCATAGGGATGTTTAAATGTTGTGTGGACAAGTCCACATCAAAACAGCAAATTACAGTTACCTGGCTGTCTGCATAGATGCACAGAGGTAATACTGACAGAATTTGATGACAGAATTTGATGAAACTTTGTGCACTGTCAGATGTGGAAAGTATCATTTTGACTTTGCTTGTATACCTTCATAAAGCAATGCCATTGTTAATTTTGGCACACTTGTGCTTTTCTTTATGTTACAACTCTAAATGTTTGCTGTGAAAAAGAGCTGTTGTCAGAGAATTCCTACACATGCCAGCCTTTGCCAACGACGGGGAAGAAGCAACCAACATCTAACTAGTGTTAAGTTTTTGTAAGTTTATATTTTAAAACATGAATTTAGTCATAAAATAAAACCGGAAAAGGATGATGGGTGTGTAAGAGCTTTAAATAAAAAGAAACAAAAATAAAACAAAATGCTAGATTTACATTTCTTAGCCTCTTTGACCAGGACTCAACATAAAACTCTTTTTATTCACAAGTCCACCAGAAAAGCATAAACAGACAATGTGACCCTTTTAACAAAATATTTCGCAGATTCAAAATATGAGTTGCACAACCCTAAAAGCAGAGACTCATAGAAAATAAAAAACAGAGGCTGTTAAAAAAACAAACCATACACTGTAAATACAGTTTTAAACTGCTGCTGCTTTTACTTTTCTTGCCAACTCTCTGGTGCAGGTTAAAGTTGAACTACAAGTCCAAAACTACAGGCTTTGTTAAACCTGGTGTCAGCTGCTTTGCATCAGTGACAGTGTTTGTTCACGTTCGTCTTGATTATTTGGTTTGACAGTGAAAATGATAAGAATCCTGCTCTAACAGCCATGTTACGGAAATGAAAAGTTAACTTATAAATATGGCTAAATTTACAACAGAATGTTTATGATTGTAACAGTTTGAGCTGACCCTTTTATATTATGAGACTTTTAATCTGGAGATATTTTCTTCCAATTTGAACCATATGTTGGGTTAATATCAGTGCCACCCTTTATGTTCCCAGACGTCCAGAGGCAGCGGATTTAATGATGCTTGCTGTGGAAACAAAACAGCTTCCTGACAAATCCTCTCGGGATATGCGCATAATACATGACTGCTGTTCCTAATCAGTTGTTAATATTATGTTCTTACCTGACCACACTGAACTTGTCTGAACTTCGATGGATTTTGACGTTTTCCCCACAACATTTCCATTACAAAGTGTTTCTTGACTGATATTGCATTCTAGAACATTTCATTTTATTGTTGCTGGCAATAAGGAAATAACAGGAACAAATGAATTACAGTGAGGCTCCGTCTGAATCCAGCCAAGGCTGTTATGTAATAAGGTACAAATGAAACTGTATCCGCACATCGCCCAACTTTGTTTGTATTTTTCATAAACTCTGGGCCTGCCGCTGAAATAAAACTGGTGGAGTTTTGAATGAAACCTGACAAGCACCAATAAATCATACTAAATCATGAATCGATAACAAATGCATTCTAAATTATGAATAATGGCCAGGCAGTCATAAACTAACACAAGCACAACTCAGCAGGTCATTCATTTCATGGCAGCACAAAATAAACAGACACATTTCTTTCACGGCACTAATAAATTTCCCTGAAAAACTCAAAGAACAGTCCATCTGCTTCAAATAATTTTTAATTTCCTTTTCTCTCCTGTCCCCATTAGGTATTCCACGGAGATATTCACAAAATTCTTTCATTTACCTCCTCCCATATGCATCCAATTACCTTTCTCCCCATACCGAGCTGGTGCCTGGTCTCTCTTGAGTACGGTGCAAAATACCCCCACCTGTACCTTAAGCAAACTTCATGCTTGTTTTATTATCTGTGAGAGGCTGTGAGTCATTCAGCTTGTGCTCTGGCGGATTTGGCTTGCATTTTTTGGTTTGATGTCTTCTGGCTCTGGCTGGGAACACCTGCACCTCCTCTGCTCTCTCTCTCTCTCTCTCTCTCGCTCTCTCTTTTTCTCTTTCCAGGCTGATCTATTAGCTGGCTAAATGGCCCAGCAGATGTTCACAGGCCAGCGAGGGAATCCGTTCCCATCTCTGTGACCGCTTCAGCAGTGATGCTGAGAGGATTTACACATGGAGCGGAGGATGAGGACACAGTTGAGTTCATTCATTACTAAATCATATTTGGGTAAACAATTCCGCTGGGTGTCATCAGTGCTAACTGCATTTAAAACGACCCCTCATTTCCCATGCTTGGCTCCTTTAAAATGGTTGATCTTAATGATTTTAAGAATGTATATAGCCTGCGACAAGATCATTAGGGAGATATGAATACCATGAGTCTTAGATTTTTATTTCAAAGTTAAAATCTTGCATTATAACCAACAAAAACTAAATTACCTATTTTAACCTGCAGTGTGAGTCTTTTACACATTAATGGATGTATGTTACATTCCAGCCCTTGCCAAAAGCTTTTAAATACTGCCAGATAAATGTCTCTGTACTTTGCAGGATCCTGAAGTTTTACAGTCTGTACTCTACTGAGTGACTTTGCTGAGCTGGCGTACGATGTGTTTTACGTCAAACAGCAATGATTAGGTTGTCATAGTTAAGGTGGTGGCAGACAAAGTGACAGAGTATGCTAGAGCAACATGGTGGAGGGCATGGTGTCATTAAAGCTGAGGTAGGCAATGTCTGAATTTAACCAATTTATAATGAAAACATAAGCACTATGTTTGGGGGGAAAAAAACAAAAACCCAGCCTATTATCAATTTTGGGTCTTGTTGTGACTTGTTTATTCACCACGTTATGTTATTTTTAGACTCTCATTGGACTTTGTGTAATTTTAAGTCTTTAACAGACGTTTTGTTTTGTTGACCTATTGACAAGCACATGATTCGCACATGACCCTGCGTTTTACTTTCAGTACATATTTGATTCTAAAATTACATCTGTGTTCATGTGAGTCTAAAAATAACATAACATGGCAAATAAACAAGTCACAACAAGCACATCGGACCATTTATAGCTGTTGGAAAGTTTATCTGATGACTTTAGGCAGTGGCAGGCTAGCACTTCTCACTGACTACCAGTGTTTGAGCTAAGCTTATTAGTGGTGGGTGACCTCTGTGCACACAGTCGAAAGAATGGTATCTATCTTCTTGTCTAGGACTTGGAGGGAGGCAAATAAAAGGAAAAAACGAGCCATTCAGAAGTGTATTGTTGTTGTTTTTCTGCCAGTTGGAGGCAGAAAACTGCTGCAGCAGCTTGACTAAAGGTGCACTGAAGAGACAAAACAGCAGCATGCGATTGAAAAACCCCAGACTGTAATCACAGCCTTTTAATCGATCATGATTAACACGTTAACGCTTACAGTCCTAATATGTACAACATGCAGCTTTTGGTCACAGCTGTCTCTGCTGTTCTGACTGTGAGAGCTGCAGCTGAGGCCCTGCTGGCCACATGGTGATCTCGTGTTCACACAATGCCAGTCCTTTCCTTCACACTTTACCCTCATCCTCAACTGACCCCAGGTCATCCCTGCTCAGAATAGGCTTCAGGCGTCTGTTTTTAACTCTGTCGCTGTGACAGGCTGGACATCAGGATGGAGCAGCTAATGAATGAATGAGAGTGTCTTAATTAAACAGTTACAGAGTAGAGGGCAGCATGAAGACATACGCTACACCGGAGAAACAATTCCCCTCCCGCTTAAACTGACCGACACCAGTTTGATTGATAAGTTGATTTGGCAATTGCTGAGCTGGTAGATTTGGAATATTTCCTGGGCTGGAACACATGGTTAGATTTTCTGAGGGGTGCAAGAGGACAAGCCTGACAAGTGGAGGAAGGGATTGAATGACATTTTTGGTAAGAGAGCAATAATTTATGTGTTCCCATGCCAACTATTAATACCCAGCTGGCCTCAGCACGGCACCACTTATGTAGGTCTTAAAGGCCGAGTTGGATGTGTTGTCACTGGTGTTTTTATAAATCTTGCCCACAGGAATGCAGCTCTAAACAGGAGACTGAAACAGAGCCATGAGCGATGTGAATATGTGTGCAACAACCATGTGTGTATGCTGTCAATATAATCTAGAGCGCCTGGCTTTATGACTGTGATTTCTTGTGGCACCCTCAACTCTCATTACACAGGATCACAAATTTCACTGTAACTTTCGCAGAGAAACTGGACTCAGGAGACAATATCAAGCCTGGGGTGAGTTATCACTGTTGTGAGCTGCAGAGAATTCGTGCTGAAATGAGGGTGAAGTAACGCGCTCTGTGTAGGGACTTTGTAATACAACTGTGGGGCAGTTTACATGGCGCGAGTTTTCGCATCAAACGACACACTTCTGTTGCAGTTTAGCCTTCCTTTTACATGACAACGGCGTGCTGGCGCCCCTGAAATCGCAAACGTTTGAAACTGGGTTTCAGAGTGAAATCTTTTGAAACCTCAACCTTCTTTCCGGCTGCGTAAACTGGCAAGCGGAGTGCCTGTGAATGCAGTGACAATGCTAATGCTAATGCTAGCGCAAGTCAATGCATTCTGTTCTAGACACTACCAAACTCTGATTAAACACTTCGCAGTGCACTGAAAGCAGGTCGAATATGATGACAGTCTATTGAGGCAAACTAGAGTGTTCTTAGAACAATTTTAGAAGTCAAACTACGGCAGGATTTCTTTAATTTGTGGCAACTTAGGGTTTAGCAGCAACAGGAAGTTAATGACTTTGGCAGCTCCGACGGTATGTCGTTACAAACTTGTACCGCCAACTACTGGCCTAGCATGCATACTACAGCACTTTCGGTTGTTAATGTAAATGCAGACATATTTTAAAGATGCAAAGGAAAGAGTTTTATGTTTTTAGTAGGGCTGCTCTCGACAAATGTATGTGTCCATCTCTTTAAAAGTGCTCCCAACCAAAATTACACTGAGTCCTGAATGTAAGTGTCACATCATTCCTGACTGTTTAATTAATATGTCTCTTAAAGATTTGCAAGAGGAGCTCTTATATGCATGTAAGTTGAGAGAGGGAGGAGGGCTGTGATAGCTGTCAGTGTAACACTAAAAGATTGCAGTAAAGAAGTCTTTGCTCTTCAGAGAATTTACTGGCACAGCAAGAGATGAGGAGACACTAAAGGGTAGATGCCTGTTCCTGGACCAGACAGTTTGATGGTCGTGTGAAACTCAAGAAAGGCCAGGCTGGTTTGTTTTCAAGCCGTTTATAAACTCTACCAACGTGCTGCCAGAGCACTGGAGCTGCTAATTCATTGCGGACTTTAATCATTTATCTTGTGATTGCTCACGCAGCACAGCAGTGAGTTCTCACGTGTTTTACAAGCTTTATGTACATATACATGCATATGTCTACTCAAACTGTTCTCGCTTCCAAGCAGTCACATATGAATGCTTGATCGGGACCCTTGGGTCACATTCTGACACCCTGGGTACCCCTTAAGCACCTGTATGTAATGCACCAGACCTTCAAACAACTAAAAAGTAAACCTATCTGTGGTGATATTACAAACAAACTACACCTGGTCAATCCAATGTATAGCAACAACGTCCCAAGAGAGATGGATGTCCACAGGTTTTCACCCAAACTGGTGACAAACTGCAACCATTTCACAATGTCAATTTCATGTTAAAAAACACAACTGGTCGCAGAGGTTAACCACATGATATAAAGGTTTTCCAGCAAAAAGGCTTTGAGTGTTACACAAAGAAGCTGAGAGGGAATCCACTCCGTTAAAAAGTGACACCAGCTGGTTCCTGACCAAATGTTTGCCTTAACGTCGAGTTCTTTCCCAAAGGAAGATAAATATCACCTTTACAATATGTCCGTTCAACTTAAAGCTAGAGCAAAGATGCTATTAACTCAATGTAAAGGGATAGTTGAGTATTTTCAAAGTAGGGTTGTATGACGTACTCATGCATGTATATAATGCTGACTTCTGGTGCAGCAATTTCTTCCCTCTTCTTCTAAAAGTGACACCACTTATTGCCATCTGCAGGAGGTAACAGACTGACTATACAAAAGTGCTTTGTACAAACCCACTTCAAAAATGCTTAACTATCCCTTTAAGGTGGAGACCAGAATCAGGCTGGAACTGACACAACAGAACATCTGCCTACCACCACCTCTACAGCTCACTAATTCAACTTTTTGAACAGTTTCATTATGAGCTTTAAAAAGAAATTATCGATCATCCTTCTGATGTTTAATAATGAGGACAGTACAGTGGCTGTGAGAGCTCAACACATTATAATTTAAGACAACAAAAAGACCAAATATTTTCACCAATCTGCAACAGCATAACAGGAAATGATCAGTTAGACTCTGAAAAACTTCCTGATTGGGACAAACTGTGACTGTTATAATCCAGTCACTGAAACCAGCTGCAGCCATTTTTAACCCTAATCCTCAAAACTGTTCACCAGCTCAAGGCCCATGGAATGTCCTCACTGTGGGCCACAGTGCTAATCCGGGGTCCCAGCCTTCCTGTTTGGTTCACAGGAGGCCTGTCAGCTCCTGGGGGCACAGATGCTTGCCTGTCAGAGCCACTTCAGGACGATGGATGGAGGGACAGGCCACGCTGCTCTGTTCAGTGTTAACTTACAGTGGAAAATGCAAAACACCTCTGACCCTCTGTCCATCACTGCACTAGTTAGAGGTGAGGGAGGTTCAGGGACAAGACCTCCACATTAGGAATGTTTTGGTGTGATTGATTGATGGTTTAGCCATTATGGTTAACATTCATATTATGCAAAATCATGGTAAAAACATTGTGGCATTATGAAAATTCTTTGCAGTAAAATTCTGATCGTGATGACTTTTACTTACCGAGTTAATTTCAGAGAGTTGTGAAATCCTGACTCTTAATGTGGAACTTCCTGCAGCTTTCTAGCCGTCACCTCAAACACTCTTTAATTCTTTGACCCCGACTGAAAGTAAAAACAAAAATCCCTGTAACTCATGTAGCAAACTCTACTACAGTCATACAGCAAAGTTCCAATCAAAACTTTGTTGTTGTGTGGTAGTCAACACAGTGTCCCTACTAAATTTACTTTTATGATTTGTACACAAGCGACTGATTTGTGTTTGCTACAGTTTTTTTTTGTGCCTTTAGTTTTTATTGCTTTTTGCCAGACAGAACAATTAACAGCAGGAGGTAGAAACAAAGAGCATACAAACTCTCATAACACGTGAACAGGAGGGGAGGAAACTAAAAGAAATAAGAAATAGGGCGGCACCAGAAGAGTCATAGTACAGATACCTTAGCTGAGTAAACATTAAATTGTGACCATATAACATGTTTGCTGCAATTTCTTTAACTGAAGCTAAATTAGTCAAAAGCCTCACAAAGGTATTCACTAATGAAACTGGTAGGTTCATAACTAGTTTCACTGGTTCTTTGTTTGCCTTTGGTCAGACTTTAAAGACGTGCTTTTTAAGATTTTCCCTGATAATTATTTTAACATTGTTTTTGATGTCCATGTGTCCAAAATCTCCACTATGGAGCAGGTTCTCATCACCAGGAGTCACAACAGATGAAAAACTATGGGAGTAATATCCAGGTTGACAAATACCGGAATTTCCCTGTAAAGCTCAGCACAGATATCCCTTTCCACCAGCTAGAAAATTAATCCAACTCATGTTTCACTGTTAGAAATGAGAGACAAAATGAAAATCTCATGCACCTTTTTTCAACTTTATGTGTCTGTTTATTGGGATTTAATTACTGCTCTTGGACATGTTCACTAGGCTGGACTTAGTCAAAATAGCACTTGGTAAGCACCAGTTGACGTGGGACTTCAGAGACACTGGGGGCATGGTTGTCCCTGAGGGCTCTGGTTTCAGAGCTGCATGATTGAGGCTGCCAACCTGACAGGCCCACCTGCCCAGTGGCTACAGCCAGCTGGCCCAGACAATGATTAACGGCTAGCGTAAACTTACTCAGCAGGGTCTCAGACACATTTGCGCATTCACTCACACGCAGGAGTGTTACATGACGCTAAAAGCTGTTACAGAGCAGGGGCCCAGACCGAGGCAGCAACGACACCCATAAACGTTTAGTGGCACTGCCGCGCACAGTTATCACTTTTCAAAAAGAGAGACTCGCTCTTGTCAATAGAGGCATGAATCCAAAGATCAATGGAGCAGATTTATGCACTGTGGTATATGGGAGATTACCCCAAACCTGGATCCCAAATCTGCCTTGAGCTTTCACCCCCTGCTTCCTCCATAAAAAGAAAATGACATCATGAAGAGTAAACTGGGCCTGATATCAGACTCCCTGGCTCTAATCCCTAGGAGCTTTTTGATACCTTTGATTTTTATTTTTCAAGGGCGGCGTACTATTAATCTTTTGGTGGGGTGTAAAAACCAGCTCTGGGAAAGCTCTTCAAGAACCTGCAAGCTCTCAACTTAAGAGCAAGGTCTTTGCTGAAACATTATCAATGTTAAAGCATACTTTCCTTGGAAGAGTTTGTTTGGTGCCAACCATTCAGGGAGTAAACAAACCATTTCAGGGGCAGGAATGCAGCTTTATGCATCAGATAAAATCAAGATGAATATGAAAACTCTAGACTTAATAATAATTTGCAACATTTTCTTTAATGCCAACCTTGATACTCGACAGAGGTAAGCCAATTTTTTTGCGTATACTATGACAAACTAGCCTCTAAGAACTTACATTTGATGTGCCGTTGCTATTTTTGCAACTGCAACACATCAGTACAGTGTGATGGTTCTTGGGCTAACTGCTTTTTTATTACTGTTGTGAGTTAAAATTTGTAGGAGGACATAAAATCAGCTGGAGAATTTATTCAAAACATAAAACGTGTTATTTTAAAGGCTCATTCCTAATTTGTAAGTAATCCCTTTACAGACTCTTTGATGTTTGGTCTATTAGAAAGTGGTACAAATAACTTTAGCATTGGTACATTAGCATAGCAACCTAATACAGCTAGCTTAAAGTTGCAGATGGTAACTTTGGGGTAAACATCAGCAACTTTTTGTTTTCTATTTGGAAAAAATGTTGTAAT
>JAQFJA010000003.1:16012835-16024743 GCA_029874485.1 Naso brachycentron
AATTTGATCGTAATATAATTATTTTTAGTGTAAAGTTCTACACATTTCCTGTTTTCTCTTCATTCACTATTTTACGCTCTTCTGACTTTTAATATTAAAACATACTTTTATAACTGAAGTAGCTTACTGTAGCTTCATCTGGTCTTTTTTTTTCATAAAAATCCTCATCTGTCGCACAATTTGTCTGTCATATCCCAGATCATCTTTGTGTTCTTATCTCCTCCTTGTTCTGTCATCTGTTTTCCTCCCTGTTCTAGAGACAGATTGGATCATACTACAGTAAATGCAGAGGACACTGTGAACTCCTCAAGGCCACATCTAAAATCAATTGAGTGGATGCTGCCCGAACAATAAGACTTCTTGTCCCAGAATCGGATTTTGCAGTAAAAAAGTGCAATAGCTAAACTTTTAAAAGTCAAGTAGTAATTATTCTATCATAAAAACATGCCTTGGTGGTTTTATGACCAGTTGAATGTGTGTGTGAGGTTCTTAACGCGGTGATTATACTGAAAGCAAACAGAACAATGAATTGATGTTTAAATCTTATTTATTATTCAGTATATCAAGGCAAATTAATACACAGCAAAATTATGCTGAGGGCAGGCAATGGCATCCAATTGAACAAATGAGCTCAAAGGGGAAAATTGGAGTTCTAAGACAGAGTTCAGAGGGTGGCACAACTTCTCATTTTTTTTGTTATTTTTTTCTTGGTGGCATGGAGCTTTATTTTCATTGTCCCAAGTTTTCAGACAGTAAAGGACTCATAGCATGAGCATGGGTGTAAGTCGACAACAACAGCAGTACTTAATGGAACCAGCCAAACGTATTCTGGACGCAAGACCAGAGACTGCAAGCAAATGGAAGAGCAGTGAATATCAGAACAGGAATGTGTAGATGGTCTTTAAGCATGGTTGGTCTCTGAGACAACAACATTCTTATTACAGCAGTGTGAGGAACAATGGTATTAATGTAGCCTGATACCAACATCTGTTTTGTCTTCTTGTTGGTGGACCTGAACCATGTTCGACCCTGGTGGAGTTGAGTGACTACGTCAGATGACGAGGTTTCAGTGTTTCTTCTTGCTGGACTTTTCAATCATGGTTTCCACCACCATGGAAGTCTCCTCATATCCTTTAACTTTGCGGTCATTGGAGAACTTCTCCACAGACTCCACCACCTCCACCTTCTCGTAGCTCATGGCATCTGGGCTAAAGCTGCCAGAAGTGGTGCTGGTGCTGGAGCTGGAGCTGGAGCTGGTGCTGGCACCACGAGGCGCAGGCTTGGGAGTGGGTCCAGTTGGCCCACTGTCATCCCTGTCTTTCTTGGGGTGACTGGCAGCAGGGGTGGGATCTTTGGGACCGGAGCTTGGGCCTGAGGGTGGAGGGACTGGGCTTGGATCTTTGGACTGAGGCTGAGGCTCTCCGTTTCTATGCTTACCTTTACCTTCGTTACTGTCCTTATCTCTTCCACCCTTATTATTATCCTTTCCTCCTTCTCCTCCATTAGAGGGGAGGGTGGGACTGAGAGGCCTTGGGGCTACGAAGGGCTGAGGAGGGGGAGGAGAGGGCACGCTGCGTCCATAAGACTCATAGGGAGTCATCATTCCATCTCTGATAGTGACGAAGATGTGGCCGGCTGATGGTGTGGAGGTGCAGAAGCAGGGATCTGGGTAGCTGCCGTCACCGGTGACGAGGACATACCGACCCTTGGTGTAGAAGTCAGCGATTGGCTCGGGCTTCTTGTACTTCCTCATTCTGTCCCTGACAATATTACAAAGGGTGTCAAAGGCCTTGCTGATCTGAGCGCCGTCTGGGACATCCTGTGGAGACACTCCAGTGAGAACAGGTCTCTGCTCATTTCTCTTCACCCTCTCCTCCTGCACGTCCTCAGTCATCCCCTTTGTTTCCTCATCTGGAGCGTCTGTTGTGGTTCCCCCGTTTCTCTCCTCCTGGCCACTGTCCATCACGTCTTTCGGGGTCAGCTCTTTCTTCTTCAGGACTTTCTTGGCCAGAATTTTCTGGCGGGGCTTGACACTGGTGATATCTTGGATAGCCTGGGTGATATCTGGACACAAATAAGGTCATATGTCAACCAGCTGGAACTGGTGAACTAAGACAAGAACAAAATCATGTACACAGCAAGTGTTCCAGACAGCAAATATAATTAAAGCTACAAGCACTGTTGAATGAAATAAAATTTTACAAAAGCTCTTAAAAACTTTTGATCACCAGGGTCTTTAGATTGCACAGATTAAATTTCAAGTCAGTCTGATTAATTCTGTAGGAGTTTGTGAAAATTGGTCAAAATGGCTGACTTCTTCTTCAGTTTCGTCAATGGTCCCAGGAGATTTTATTTTTGTTGATAAAGGTGTAAGATGCACATGCCTACCAAATTTGGTACATGTGGATAAAAGAAGCCGCAAGACTGCACTTTAGGGGGCACTGTCGAGGTTTTCCTCCACCTTACTAAGCACTTTATCGGAATAATGAGAATAATTAGAATTCCTAGCATCACAACAGGGTCTTTGCAATGTTTGGTGCTCAGGCCAAAATGAAGACATTGCTTTGAAAAGTCAGAAGCTTTGTTAGTTTTGTAGGACTAAAACTCCAAGAGTGAGAGTATAGCTGTCTCTGACAATGGCAGCTGATTGTGTGAGCACTCCATAGTCACTCTCAATGCAAACCGCCTGTGATATGCTCGCAGTGCCCTTACCTCTCCCCCTGCTTGATGCCGTGGGTGTGTGAGTGAAGCGGTAATTAGTTGTGAACAGGGTAATGGGAGTCCCAATTATCGCTGAATTCAACCTGCAGGAAAGAGAGACGTGAAATGTCATCATGCAAACGGCCGTGCAGAACTCTGCTGCTGTGCAAAGAATAATGGTAAGGAAATGAATAATTCACTTTTTCAAAAAAGGAAACAACAGAAAACTCATCAAAAATGTAGTAAATCTGACATCAGCATGTGGATGAGCTACTGCAAAGGGAAACATTTGTTGTCACACAGTGCCACCTGCTGTCTGATTCTTCACACTACATTGAGGAACATTATAACCTGTGGTATCTGTGACCTTTACGCCTAAATCTAACACACCGGACCTTCAGCCTGTTCAGCTAGGCCTTGCATGTCTGTGTTAGTGTGTTTCTGAACAGTCAGCAAACAGGTGTTTGCAGTCTACCTGTTGTCCTCGTTCTCGATGATCCTCTTGTACCTTTCCAGCTCATTCTCAAGAGACGTCTGGTACATGGCCAGGTGGCGACATTCGCTGGTGTACTTCTCCAGGGCTCTCTCAGCTTCCTCGATCTCTTTCCGCAGAGATTCGATTTTTTCGTTGTACATCTGGATCTCATCGTCGTAACTCTCCTGTGTGTTTTTGATGGCTTGCTCCAGCGCTGAAGTCTAAGAAGAAGCAGAGGCAGAGATTAATGAAGAAAATGATTTTTTTTAAAAAACAGCCACCTTTATAATGACATTTTAAAAAAGCAGGTTTTTTATGTGTTGCTAATGAAAGTGAAAGTTAAAAAAACATATATCAGGAAACAAACATTGAATTCTATTTTTATTAGATTACTTTTAAGTGTCTCATGCAAAAATTGTGCAAATTTAAAAAGACCAATCAGACCAAATCAGACAAACGAAATCAAGTAGTAAAAATGTAAAAATGCAATGCAATTTAAGAAAAAAAAAAAAACAAAAACAAAAAACACTACATCATAAGCCTCTATAGGGCCCAAGCTGATGAAAGATAGAATATGATGCACATCATAAGCAGAGTAAGCAGCATCATTTGTGCAGAGAGGTTTGTCTTTAGTTAAACTCTGCAGGAACAAAGCCACCAAATGAAGAAACTCTCACTTTTGAAAATGCAAATTTCAAATTTTGTTGGATTATATTCCTTTAACCTGATGCAGTTCTGTGTCTCAGCTCCCATGAGCAAAAACTGCATTGAATACGTCTTTAACTAGCTGACTGTCATATGATGATATCGCTGACATCTAGTGGTAATTGTGCAGCATTTTGCTTTCAGCACAACACTGAAAAAAAAACAAAAACAGATACAGACCTATTTAATGCCTTGTTCAAAAAGTAGTTATTTATTAATAATTAATAATTAATACTTTGAAACGGACAAAATAAATATGACTGAAACATTTAATAATGTTATGTTGATAAAAGGCTGTTAAAAACATTGGTATATGTAAATAGTTTATTACTAAACAGGTTAGCTGATGAGCCACACCAAAGTCAGTGATTTTCCTAAACAATTAGGAGCTCAAATGATAAATTAATTGAACTATTTAGTCAACTGTTGGAAAATTGTCAGTAAATTAGTTGGCAATTTTAATACCTGTATTCACTTAATTAAGTCATTTTTAAAGCAAAAAAGATGCAATATACAAGTGAATAAATTTAAGAAAAAAAAAACACTGATTCAAGTCATGTAAATGTCAATATTTTCTGGTTCCTGTCGAATTAGAAAATCTTTATTGTATGGTACAAAGTCAAGGACATTTCTTTTAGATTTGGCTTATCTCAACTGAATTCTGACCTTGTGGGTTTTGGACTGTTGGTCTGACAAGAGAAGCAATTTAAAGATGTCACCTTGAGGTTTGCAAAAGAAAAAACATATTTCTTTCAATGGTGGTCTGGGCCTTTATTTATCTCAGCTGCAGAGGGCGCCAACCAGGCACTTGTACAAGGCACGTTTTTATAAAGCCAGATTTTTATTTGTAGTTCCCTAAGTAAGATAAGTATATATTTAGTCATTCAGTGTTATTTGTTTCTGCTTTATGTAGCTAATTCTTAAATATTAAGGTTGACTGCAGCATTAAAACTCCTAATTAAATAATTAGTCTGCAGATGAAAGAAGAACTATTTTTCTTTTGAAGTGAAGAGTTTAACTCATATCACAGAACAGGAGTTTGAATTAGTCTTTGTGGTTTCTGTCTTCTTATGGAAATATTTTTGGTTTCTTTGAGAGCTCCTTTTGTCATGTCTTTCACTGAGCACTGGCTTACTTTGTAGTAAAAAGGAAAAGAAAAAATGCACAATCAATGTGAAACCTCCTGTTGTCATGGTGACCGTGTGACCCACCTCGCTCTGTAGGCGCTGTTTCTGCGCTTGCAGCTGACAGAGGGCGCTCTTATATTCCTCCAGCTGGCTATGCAGCGCGGGCACTTTTCTCTGGGCCAGCAGCTTCTCCTGCTCCTGCACACAGTGACAACACGCAGAGATATATTTATCATGGACCACAGGAAGAGCGGATGGAAATCCAAATAAACAAACATTAAGAGTCCAGCAGCATGTCCTCGCAAAATGACGTTACGTCACATCATCACAGCCAGCGTTTCAGCCTGTTTTAAGTCTCCCTGTTCTGAAAGGTTCACTTGTTGTTGTTTTTTTAATTTAAACACACAAAAACATTTGTGTTGATAGCAGCAGTGTTATGTTTTCTGTTTATGTAATAAAATGACCTTATTGGGTGTTTGGAGGTCAAACTGATATAATGATGAAAGTGATATGATTGGCTGTCATTAGTGCTTTACTTGTTCCACCTGGTAGACGTTCTTTTGCAAGTAGTCATGGTTCTCTACAGTTCAAATTGTTTTAGCTCGGAGTTTATTCAAACATATATTAGCAGCTGAGATGATCTTGCTCGGGACAAATTTCATATTAAAATCCAGTAACAGCTCTTTGTTCTTATTTCCATGCTTGAGATGCGTCATCGCTGCTAATAAAAGTCTGAATTCTGATCATTTCCAAAGCATTAGGCTGCTGTATTGGGAAATAAATAAAAAAACTTAATTCACTTTAGTTTCGCAAACACTGAATTTGTCAAACTTGCAGGCATGCCTCCTAAACTTAGAGACTGTTAATGTTATTACTTTTCGGAGAAAGACAGTTGACTGCTACATCTCATTCTCGGGTTGTTAATTGCTGATACTTTGAGTCGATGGCATGAAAAAACGGGCTTTGTGTGAGTTCTCATTAATGTTAAACCTGAGTTTTTTTGTAAGATTTTAACTAAAATCTGCCAAGACACCAAAATCCCATTTGTGCAGATAAGTGACAAGACAGCAGTGTGGTAAGAACTCTTATTAGGTGTTTTGATAACTTGTAGGAGAGCAGTGCCTAAAGGACAAGTTTGTTTTTTAGCACATTAGCCCCATCAGAAGGTTATTTACAATCAGTTGTGATCAGAAACTCACTGAGGGGTCAATGGCGTCCGCTGGCAATGACAAACTTTCTAAAACAATCCAGCTTCCGCTTTCTGGCGACAGAAATATCTTGACCTCTAAGCGATATCCAGACAACTCAGTGGACTTAATGGGATTAGTAAAATGATAAATAAAACCTGATGTTCAAAACTTGAATATCAGTGGACACCACTGACCTCTCTGTGAGTTTCTCAACTTGAAAACGAGCATTTATGGTGTTTTTTGATGTGCCAATCCATTGTGGATGCTAATGGGGATGTCAGCAATGAGCTTGAGTTCCCTAGACTGGACCATTCTTCAAAATGTTGCTATTGATCATTGCATATGATCCTAAATAACCTTACAATAGGGCTTCATGTGCTAAAAACCAAACTTGTCCTTTAACTTTTTGGTCCAAACTCTCCCTGCTTACATGTGCTGCCGACTAAATAAACATATGATATGATTCACATCATGCATTTTCCTTTATTTGTCACTCAGTTGTAAAGCTCCTCCAGGAGACGAGCAATAATACAAAGTTCCATAATATTAACTTCCCTCTTTATTACATTTTTTGTTTTCTTATTTTCAGTGGATTTCAGTTTAACATGCTCTTAGTCTCTGTCCACTGAGGTTTAACTTAACCAATAAACCATTTTTGCATCCGGAGCAGCTCTGCCTCAGAGAAATATTGGTATGAATAAGATCCAATCTGCCACACAAACGCCTGAGACTCTGGTCAGAATATTAGCATGCACGGTGCTTCTTGCTGGCATTAGCTTCATTATGTGTGGTGACACTCTCAAACTGACGGCGGTTGGACTGTTTGTGCTTTTCACACATGCACACGCACATTTATCACAGTATTACACAAACAAATGCAGGGACAGACAACCAATTTTACTTAGAGGCCACTAACCTCAACCCCTGACACACATGCAAACACCACATTCTCCCCCAGGGACACACACATTCAAATACACACAATGTTAGTGACCTCACCTCGGAGATGCCCACTGACGCACTGGGAACAAGGGGAAGTGTCTGGTTGATTTGCTGCAAAATGTTGACGTAGGTCTGGATCTCTGCGAGGTTCTGTGTGGACGGAGATAATAAAAAAAGGAAAACATGAAGTGCAACTCAAAAAAAGGGAGGAATATAACTAAACAATTCCACTGTGTGTTCTCTGAAAACCATTTTACTAGATACTAGGTCTTTCTTATTGCTTTGCTTTTGTTATTGAAGACTGGGTGAAAGAATGAAAAGGCTTTCATTTAGCAGAAATATATGGATAAATAGCGCCAGTATTTCTCCACAGCAAGGAGGGTTGTCAAAAAAAATCCATTTATGCGAGCATGATCTCAGACTGAGTAATAAAGAGGAGATATTCTCCTGTCTTTGGAGGATTTCTTCAAAGCTTTGGACCAAAAGTCCAATATTCATGTGACAAGACACCCTATTCACTCTCACATAATATAGTAGCAGCAGTTCCCATTCATACGCTATCTTTATATTGCAGAGTCACGACTTAACTCACCCTCAAAAGCAGGACTGAAGAAAATGTATAAAAAGAGAAATTACAATGAAAAGTCCACCAGATGTGTTACGCAACAAGCCCATGGCAACTCTGTGTCACCTTCAAGCATTTTCTGTCGCAAAGGCAGTAAATTTAAAGTTTTTTTGCCCTTTAAAAAAAAAAAAAATCTCTGTGCTTTTATGTCATATCCTGGTGCCTCTGATGCGTTACATTTTCTCTGGCAACAATTTACCTCCTGTGATGTGAGGCAGGACAAGATTGCTAAGCCCCAGGTACATCATAACACATCTTTTTGCACCTGTGTGGAGATCGGTGCTTTGTCATTCAAGGAGCAGTAGCCTGAGGTCATCAGTGTTTAAAAGCAGCAGAAAGAGAAACACGGTGGCCTGACCCCTCTTTATTTGTGGATGCTATGTCATTGGGTTTGGGTTCTCCTCTGTTAATAATTGCATGCAAAATAATGTTGCTTGAGATCAAAGATGCTATCAAAAACAACAGTAAGGGCTGAATTTCAATAGGTGTAAGTTATGTCAGAGATACAAACGACTTTGAACAATGACAAGGAATGATTAAAGCCATGTTTCAGTGGCCCAGTTTGTAAAAAGTCTTCTATAAGGGTTACTATAACATGAAAGTGAAGGTAATTGCTTACAGTCACTTGAATTACATACCTCCAGCATCTTTCCTGAAGCATTAATATATATTGATTTACATAAACTGTTAAAGCTCACAACATTCTCCCCACGGCAACTGACAGACATTGACTTCTGTTATATTTAATTTAATTTTTTATGTTAGCTTTTTGATAATTTATTCTGTAGCCTTTTATAAAATAAGATTAGTTTTAGATTTAATGTTCCAGAGGGAAACAAGCTATAAACTACATACAGAATTTTCATGTCTCCATGGAATTAATATCCCAGCTCACAGCAGTGTCAGTGAGGCAGTTTGTTCAGGGTGGCTATGGCAGAAATAAAAAAACTCCTGTCGAATTAAGCTCTTCTGTCCTGTATCTCCAACATAAGCATAACTTTTTTTTTTTTTTTTGCAGAAAAGACTAATGAGCCACAATTACAACATTTACAGCCCAAGCTAATATGCAATAATGTCTGTCTTTGCAACTCTAATTCACAGAAAACACATTTTTTATGCTGCTTATGTGCAGCTGCACACGTTTTGTAACGCCACCTGAGATACATTTCTTATCAGCCTAATTTGGACACATTTTACCAAACGCATCTGCAAAAAACTGAGTGATAACACATGTGATTTGTTTTCCCACAGCATCCAATCAAAGCATCTGAGGCGTCGTTTTTTAGGCACTCAAGCATTCCATCCAGGTTCGGAAATGATTGTGTTCAGAGTTCCACTTTTAAAACTCTAAGGTGACTTTAATCACAAGAACGGAACTGTTCGCTTCACTGAAAACCTGAACCGCAGTGTTTGTGTTTTGTTAGTGAACCACATGTCAAGTTCCAAACTGCAACAACACCATTCAGACACAGTGTTTATCTGTGGGCTTTTATCTATAAAAGCAGAAATCCTACGTAAAATTAATTGCTGTTATGTGAGTGTGTGTCTTTTATCTTGTGTGTCTTGCCTTGAGTTGTTGCTTTTCTTGCACTGCGGCAGAGCCAAACGCCCTCTTAGGACTAATTAGTTTCATTCTGATCATTTAGCGTGAGCACCACTGACCTTCTTGTGTCTGTCTCTGGTGGAGTTGATGTCGTCCTGGAGGAACTGTGATTGGATCTGGTACTCCAGGTTTCTCAGCAGAGCACTGTCGGCCTCCTGCAAGAGGACAGCAAAAAAAAAACAAAAGGAGACACAAGGAAAAATATGAAATGTGTACAGTCTAAACTTTATTGAGTTCAACAAAAGCCAAAGAACACTTAAGCAAAATTATTCAGCCATACAGTGATGCAGAAAACTCTTTAATTTACCGCCCAGCGTTAAACTGGCAGTCTAAAATCAGTTGAGTTCTCTGCTGTATATGCTGCTCAATTATAGTCTGCAATTATAAACCCTTTTCTACACTTAGATTGCAAAATAAATTTCTTTTCTTTGGGTAAAGCTACAGTATTTCTTTCTTCAATCAACATTTCCAAAATGAAAAGAAGGAATAGAAATGTGATTTACTTTCATAACTTTTCAAAATAGCATTTTTTCTAAATAATTTCACTCCCTCTTTCATGTGCAAAGCTTTTTCCATTTTTACATGTTGGAGAATTCATCCTCTCCATTTTTATGGCTGTGTAATTTTCTCCATACTCTACCTTGTTTAACTGATCCAGTGTGCCCCGGAGCTGCTCTTGATAATCACACTCATTTCTATATCTGAAACATAAAACATGTCAATTATGTGTTATTATGAAGCAGAGGGAGATACAATGTGACATTATTCTACAAAGCTACAGTATTCTTGCATAAGGGCATGAATGACATAACGTGTTATTTGATGCATGTGTGTCGTGCTGACAGAAAGACAGGACGGATTATCGAAGTTCTCTCTCTTGTACTGCAACACCTCTGTGTTTGTAACATGTCACAGCTGTAAATGGAAACCACACGCGGTGAAATCCAGCTGTCTTCACCAACCGATTCAACCAGAGTGGGTCAATAGTCTTTCAACATGTCGGTATCCTACTGAGGTTTCACTGCCTGCAGCTGATTACACCATTTTTGAAGACAGGTGAAATTAAGGGGCCGGTCCACCAAAATTCCAAAAAACCGTCTCTGGAAATTGTTTTGGTTTGTTGCCCAGGTTTGGAGATTTAAATAATCCTGCCAAAGTTGAAGTGAACTGAACTTTCGAGTTAGTCTAGATTATTGAGGGACCCCATTGTGAACATGTTTTACTGGAACTGTCTTTCTAGCAAACAAATAGTCCAAAACTTGCTGACAGAATATTCTGTGGGTTCTCCAGAGGAACATGGAGGAAATTTCTGGAAAGAGATGTTGCTTTTTATAATTTCCTTCAAATGCTCACACTGATGTGACCATTACAACTGAAATATTTTTTACAGCGTTAAGGGTAAGTAAGAAAATGTACTCTTTTATTGCTTTGTTTTAATTTTCCTGAACTGACGCTTCAGTCTAGCTTTATTCCGTGTCTGTTAGATTGTTTTATTATGTTTTGCATTAAAGTTCAAATTGACAATAAATATATTTTCAACAGTTTGCACGATAACCTGATTTTTACTAGTTAAATTGTTAAATTTGATTTTTAAAAATGCATCCATTCTGAAGATGATTACCTTTTCTAGTATTTACTGAGATACACTGTTTTTTGTTGCTTTTGTTGGGTTTTTCTTGTTTGTGTGTGTTTTTTTTTTGTTTGTTTTTTTTAAACCTGCCTCTTCTTCTTCTTTTTTTTTTTGGCTTGAAGGTCCCTTGTCAAATCTTCTAAATCCTCAGAATATTGCTACACTCCATCTGTCCACCTCCACAGAGGAAACTCGACCTTTCACAGATAAGACCAACCACTCTCTTACTTGCTGGTGAATTCATCCAGCATGCGGCAAGCATCTTTCAGCTCTCGCTCCAGCTTTGAGCGGTCGGAGAGCAGCTCTCGGATGCGTTGCCTGTTGACATCAATCTGCTCTGTAAAGGCCTCTTCTAGGCCGCTGGCCTCTTCCATGCGCTGCAGCGTCTCCAGCTGCTTGCGGAACACGGCGTTGCGCTGCTCCAGGACCCGTGCTCTGTTGATGTACCGGGCGAAGCGGCTGTTGAGCTCCTGAAGACTCTCCCATCCCTGGATGGCTGAGATGCCTGCAGAGGATTCCTCACTTTCCTCATCGAAGACATCTGAGCGCTCGTACTTTTCCTTGCGCACCTCGCGCAGGTAGCTGGTCTTGAACATGATGGTAGGCTTCCCTCCTGTGGGTTGGTGGTATCCCCGGAGTGCTTGGTCCCCTTTGGCACCTTTATTGTGTGAAAACTCGGGTGCTCACCCTTGGCTGTCTCATGCTAGACTAAACGCTGCACAGCACAGGCTGGTGGCGAAATAGCCCCCAAAACCTGCCCCCAGCTGTGGCTGCGCATGCTGCGAGCCTGGGGCCTTCCAGAGCGCATTGTTGCCTTTGTGGCAGAGATTAGAAAAGCCTTGCTGTTGATGACAAAGCAGAACCACAAAAACAAACAATTGGCTGGCCCGCGAAAGCACTGGGTTTGTCGC
>JAQFJA010000003.1:16041483-16056205 GCA_029874485.1 Naso brachycentron
ATTTTATTGTAAAATAAAAAAACAACTTCCTTTAAAAGTGACGCACAGCCTGTTTATTCGCACACCCAAAACTTATTCCACTTTGTTGAAACAACAACTTTTGATTGCTACTAATTTAAAAACATGCTTTGGTGTAGCAACACTATCAGTGGGTTATTAGAACTTCAACATTAGCGACAGCTCAAACAAAGTAAGCCTCTTGTCGAAAAATATGTATCGGCACGTGCATGTATGCCTCAAAAGCCACATCCCTTTAAAGTAATGCAGCGATGCAGTGTTACTTGGATCAGTGACTGTAATGTAATTACTGTTGTGGCAATTGTAATCCCTTACTTTACAAGTTACTGGGAAAAGTAATAAAATTAAAGTAATGTGTCACTTGCCAACCCTGTTCAATATATATTCCACATATTTATTCCAATTCCATCATACTGCTGTTGTTAATATTCCACTTCTCATCCTTGGGAGCCAAGCACTGGCTCAAAATGAGAAACAACCAGCTGACTCCTTTTGTTTTGTCCTCATTGTTTTATTTTCTGTCTCCATCCAACTCACATCCCAGCAGATAATGACAGGGATTCTTTTTTTCCTTCAGCCTTATCTTAGCTGGCTTTATTTAGCAACTGAAGCTAAAGGAGAACATTGTGGACCAAGCTGATGTAACGGCATTAGATTGAAAAGAAAGTTATACCTACACGTAGTAAAACAACATTCCAGATGCAGGAGAAGAATAAAACAGTAACTCACTTGTAAGCTTATATAAAGAGCTGACCACACCGTCAGACTCACCTCTCTTTGATTGACATGTGTCTGGCTGTCATCATGTCACTCAGCTCGTCTCCGGTCTCAGGCTGAACCAGGCCCGCGGTGTGTTCGCTGCTGTCCGTGTGTGTGTCTGCTGCAGGAGGCTGATACACACTCCTGGGCAGAGCAGCTGCTGCTCTCGATGTCACCACAGTGGACTCCTGCAGCTCTGTGAGCACCACACACAAGCACACACACAAAGGAGTGTGTAAAATCAATAACACGACAGCAACTCCACGAATGTTAACATGCACAGTGGGTTAAAATGGCACAATCTCAGGCTTAGAAGGAGCTTATGTTAATAAAAAGAGGCCTGAAACAGGATTTAAAATCACTGTGCATCCCATGGCGACAGGGTTTTTTTTCGTAAAAGCACAGTCATCACTCTCACAGTTTAAGGTAAGCAGCACAAAGCAGCGTGGGAACGAACATCTTTTCTGCTCACAAAGAGTCTCCAGATGCTTTTCACAGCTTTAAACCACCTTATCACAGCTGGAATCAAATATCCCACACTGCTGTTTCGAAGAAACACTGAAGCTTGTCGAGGTCTGCTGCTTGATTTCTGTCTGTGCATCCAAACTGCACAAACTCTTCCTCTCCGTCCCTGCTTCACTGAATGACAACAATCATCTGGCTGATTTGTGCGCTCTCCGTTGAGTTGGACTCGAAAACAGAGCCAATCAAAGCGTTTGGAGTTCCTGCTGCTCAGACACAAAGGAAGCCTGAAACCACAATCTGAACTTAACATTCTCACAGACGCAGGAAGTGTGGTTAAACGAGTCATGTTTGTTGACTGTGCTGAAACTGACACTCGTGTTTTCTCAGTTTTACGGTTCGCCCTTTTTTAAAGCCCACGTCGCTCCTTCATCCGGTATCACTTCCATCTTTTAAATGTTGCTCCGTTGAACCCATACAGTGTCAGAATACATGTTTAAAAATAAAAAAAGAGTTTAAATAAAATTTTGCCATGTAAGTATGTTTATGATGATAGTGCATAGTGATGTTAAGCAGGTGTAATATTTTAGCACACTAACATTTTGTCAATTATAACATTTCAAAATAAAGGAATTTTTTGTTAACATCTCAGAACTACTTGGTCATAACCATAAAGTTATTTAAAATCTTTTGTGAATAACATACAGAAAAACTAAGTTTTAATTGTTAAATTCTAACATGTCGGTATAATGATGATGCTAGCATGGTGGTTTTTGGCCAACAAATCCCTACGGCATGCTGTTAATGATGAAATGTTATTTAAAGTGAGACTAGAAGATTTTTTGGCCCCAACTTTGTCATTATGATGTATAACTGGATTAACAGTGTCATAGTGGTTGAAAAATGACACTATTTGCTGCTAAACTGGTCTCCAGTAAGCCTTGTTTTTACCATGATATTTGCGACCGGGACGAGGGTTTGGCAGAAAAATGAAAAACCAGTGACGCTCTCTCTACTCTCTGTCCTAATTTGGCGGTCTACACTGCGACAGGTGACGTCGGTACAAGCTGATTGGCTCACCGTGCTCCAACTCGCCTCTGCCAACAACAGAGTGTCTGCAAGCCACACCGTCAGTCGGCTCGAGCTCAAGCTGAGACGGACCAGTTTACTCCGCTGTAACTTTCCCTGCAAACACTTTGGCTTGGTTCAAACTGGACTTCAAAGACAAAGCAACAACAAACAAAATAAAGTGCGAGCCAGCGCAAATGGCTTCCCAACGTGTCTCATGCTACAGCTAACGTTAGCTTCCTAGCTCATTTACAGAAGTTATCTACTGCAACTTTAAGGAGGACAATACAGTAAACCTGACAGAGCATGTCTTTAATCCTGATTCATTTTTATGTTTGTGAAATGAAACTTCAATGTTTGTTCCTGTGCACTAGGAGCTGCTGACAAAAATCAGTTTGCTGATGGATGCACTCCCGCCATGAATGAGCACAGCTGACTGGCAAAGGTATCAGGATATCCTGCGGCATGCACACTTTGCTCAGGCTCTCAACAAAGAGTTTTATGTGGCATGAAAACACACCTGAACAAAGATATTTCATTTCATTTTCTCTATTGTTTTTTTGCCTTCATCAGTCTAAACAGCAGGGCTCAGGTCTGAACCATAAAATGTTTTAGTGTTTTTCTTTTGGTCAAAAATGTTTCCTTAGCCCAATATAACACTGTTCTCTTTTTTAAAAGAAGTGTCCAAATCACAACCAGAAATATTGTGTTTGTTACCTTCAGCCTTATAATTCTTGCATTGATCTTTAAGAACAAATGTTGTGTCACTGAAGCTTCATTTGCTTTGTTGTGTTAAATTTGGACCCATAAGCAGGATTCAGACAGAAAGTGCTCGCACCAGGTGAGAGAAGATTCTGGAGGCAGACAGAGAGCAACACGAAGCACAAGAAATGATTTAGAGGCACAGCTTACTGTCTGTTGCTTAGTCACATACTTAATTCTCTCGACCAGATATTGATTGAGCTTAAATAATTCTTTACAGATTCAAGCTACTATGCTTCTATAATAATAGTAAATTTTGTGGCATTGATATTTTTTTAAACTTTATCCAAAAAGGATATAATTTTATCCCTCCACCAAGCTGTAAACTGCTGAGTTGTCTGACCCTGTGTGTGTGTGCTGTTCATCAGTGGGAACATTGATGTGTGTGTCTCTTGACCTGTCCACCCAGCTGAATCTCAGTTGACTCACCATTAGAAGCAGATCAAACAGAGTGACTCTATCCAGAGAAATAAATCTGACAAAAACAAAGCCTTCTTTTTTTATGTTCCCTGTCCTCCTCCCCAACTGTGTTTGGGCTGACTTCATCTTAACCCATTCCTTACAGAGAACAGGTTGTTTGTTGCGGAAAAAAGCTTTCCTTAAATGGCTGACTGTCGACAGAGGCAGCTCCAGCAGAATGACTCTATCCAGGAAACCGCATTTGATGTTAACAAGCAGGTGCTTCTTTTCTTTGATCTCCTCCTCACTGGCTCGCACTGCATAGGACTTCATGTTGTTCTAGTTGTAGTAACACAGAGCTCCTTCTTTTCCTTAAATGGGTGTAAAATTTCCCTTTTAAAATAAACATTACAAAATTAACTGCAGCTTTTATCTGTACTGAATTTCTTCTTTCCATTTGGCAGAAAATCCCCCTGTCCATATGATTAAATTTATACTGAGTCTAATATTGCAAATCACGGTGATATTTACCTGATATCAATGTGTGTGTGTGTGTGTGTGTGTGTGTGTGTGTGTGTGTGTATGTGGAGGGGGTGTCTACTGTAAAAATCCATATTTTGAGATGCACACAGCCTACCGGCTTGAAATGTGGCTCTGAGGTTTTGTACAGAAGCTTTTTCCTTAATGGAGGATGACAGCTATGGTCATCACCACCAATGGCGACCCAGACTCACAGCAAAAAAGAAAAAAAAAAGTCAAATCGTATATGAAAATATTCTTTTCAAACCAGTCCTGAAGCATATTCCACCTCTCTCACCCTCTCGCTCTGTATGTTCACTGCGTTAACATTTACTCAGTTTCTCCCCAGCAAAGGTGAAGTTCAGTACTTCAGAGAGACACTATTGCCTTCTGATAGCTCTCAAGTCGTGTATTTAAAGTTGCAGCAGGTAACTGCTGCAAACAAGCTAGCAAGCTAATGTTAGCTGTAGCATGAGACTCTCTGGGAAGCAAATCTGCTGCAGTCGTTTGCAGCAACTGAGACCAAATGGTTGCAGGGAAAGTTGCAGCAGAGTAAACTGGTCCGTCTCAACTCGAGCTCAAGCCGACTGACGGTGTGGCTTGCAGACACTGTTGTTGGCAGAGGCGAGTCAGGACACAGTGAGCTAATCAGCTCATACCGATGTTACCTGTTGCTGAAAAGTACAGAAAGCAAAATTTTTCATTTTTCTGTGAAACCCTCGTCCCGGTGGCAAAAAAAAACTGTAAATACAGGGCTTCAATCGATCAATTTAGCAGCGAATGTGTTATTTTTCAACCACTATTACACTGTTTAATCAGGTTGTACATCAAAATGACAAAGTTAAGTCACAAAAGTTGCATAGTTTCACTTTAACCATTTAAATACAGAAATCATTTGATTCTTCGTAGTAACCTAAAATAACCATCCCTTTGCTAACAGAAAAGCAAGTAAGTTTTGTTTGTTTGATTGTTTTTTTCAAAATGGAAAAGAAACATAAACAGATGCAGATGATATAAGCAGATGATCTGACAAAGACAAAGATTAGGGACTGCTACGTTTAGTCCAGGTTTTGTTATTGAATGAGATGCAGATATGGAGAGCTCAAAGGGCTGCAGGGCTGATGATCAGTGTAACAGGTGTGTGAATGATCAGGGCAGACCAGTGAATGGAAGATGCAGGGAGAAATATGGCTCTAAAGGTGTACAAAAATCTTGAAACATTTGTTTAGGCAGAGGATCTTGACACAAAGGTCTATGAAAACAAAGAAGCATCTCATTTACTCACATGCTAAATTGTAGTTTGTCTATGTAGCCTAGTTTGTCAGTTATTATTCGAAAAACAAACTCATCATCAGACCAAAGCTCAGTGAAAGACATCCAAATGACAAATATGTAACCCTTGGAATTCAATTGAGGAAATGCCCTTAAACCTTTAAATGCATCCACATGTCTGCATCATTCCTGCAGTATTAACAGGTGTAGAAACAACACTCAGCACAAAAGACTTTGCTCAAGCTACGACATTTCCACCATTTCACAAACAGAGGTAGAAATGCTAGATAGTTCTTGCCAGAAGCTGGCATGTTCAGTGAAATAATGACTATTTGATGTCAATGCATGGCTGCTCAGGCCATTTCTCCTTGATAGCAGTTTAATGCAATGTTGTGCACCTCCCCACCCACGTGGCCCACAGGTTGGCAGAAAGGAGGTGTCCGCTGACAGCAAATCATTGACTGGTCGTGAATAATGATTCTGATTTTCGGTTTGTACTGAGTAGGGAACAATTTGATCAATGCAATTCCTCCAACAGCTTAAATTAATCCTGCCTATATTTCCACTCGCCTTTGTAACAGTTTGCAGGTGTCTCTGAACAGCAGTGTGTGAACTCAGAAATGTTTGTCTTTTTTAAACCGAATCTTCAGGTTCATTGTAGATAAAATTGGTTGTATTCTCCCTTTAACTTCAATATGAGTTGAAGTTTGACCTACAAACTACTGGTGAAAAGGGTCCATTTAAATTTTACCAGATTTTACCATGAAACTTCCTCTGATGACAAGCAGGCTGTCGATACCTTTAAGTTTATAACCATTTGTTGTTTTTCTTTGGACACAAATGGTGTAAAATAGTTGCTATTTTGAATTATTCTTGTTATTTAGAAAATGGACCTAGAACACTTTTGGAGGGCTGTGCACAAGTACATGTTTATGTAGTCATGGACCACAGGTTACCTGATGGCATGGCTCTATAACAGCCAGTTATACAAACCGTTTGCCTCCTGTGGTTTTACGGTTGCATTGTGAAGATGTTACATGTTGGTGTTACAGGGTATAATTAAGTGGGGTGTCTTTATGCCAACCTTAGGCAGCATCACATCCAGTGCAGCAATATATCCTTTTTGACTTTATCCCCAGCGGGCATAAAATCAAAGTGGAAACCATCCATCCTGCTGTGTCATGAGCTGTTAGTGTGTCTCAACATTCCCATGACGGGGCGAGTGTAGTGATGACAGCCTGTCAGAGTTTAGCCACTCCAATACATCCGAGAGTAAGAGGAGGAGGACAAGTAAACACAGCTAAACGTTGTCATGTCTGCTCAGGGAACAAGGATGAGTGCATGAACTCAGACTGAGAGCAGTGTGTGTTTGACTTGACTGTTTACTGAATGTGTTTGTATTATTCTTTCCTACTAGCTTCTTACATACATCAGGACCCAACCAATTTATCGATTTCCCGACATTAGCGGCCAATACGCAGATACCATTACGTATGCATATATGTTCTCCCATATACAGCGACGTTAAAACTTTTTTAAGGCTGGAAAAAATGCTCGGACTAGGGATTTACAATGTTGAAATTACATAGTTTGTCCAGCAGAGGGTGATGCATTATTTAGTATTAAAAATTGTGTTTACTGTGCAGTGCACTGATGTTTGGAATAAAATTTTAAATGTAAGAAATCCGGCCTCCTTTACATATCTTTGTCACAAGTATTTGATAACCACATTCACCCGATATTTTGTAAATGACATCAGCCAATATATCAGATATCAGAATTTTCCTGCTCACTAAAGTTAGTATCGGCATTTGTGTCAAAAACTGTATATATTGGTGAGGCCCTACTTTACATCACATCTCCCTTGTTTTAAGAACAGAGTATGTGGTAATTTCAAACACCTGAATCTAAACAAATTCTAAGCTTAGTCTTTGCTAAAGCATTTCTCTTCTTCAGCTTCAACACACAGCATTCTTTCTCAGACCTGTAGCTTTCACACTGCATTGTTGCAAATGGCTGATTTTTAAATCTAATGTACAATGTCTCATCACGCATCAACTGCTGCCAAGTCTTTCCATCAATAACAATCTCGATCTGGCCTTTGTCAATCACATCTTCAATTATTGTGGGGTCAGAGGGCTTGTTGTCAAACATGAACGTATTTGGATTTATTTGAGCATGATACATGGAGAGAGTTATAAAACCTACAGGCAAAAAAAAAAAAAAAAGCAGTATTTTTACTCTGAGCATTGGAAAGAGATGATTTAGAGCCAAAAAAAACAACTTTTGATTCATTATAAGGTTACAGTTTGTCAGTGGTTTGCTATCTCTGATCTTAAAACTCTACCTAAATCTTGACTTAATACAACCTAAAAACACCAGGCTTGTTTGCTTACCTAAACTTATGATAAGTATCAGTAATATTATTAAATGTCAAACTGTTTACCTGATAGTATTACTATCAGGTTCAAGGCACGTTATGCTGTATTGTGTCGGTCATTTGTTGTGAGCTGGACATTTAAGGTACAAATCCAATGAGCCTCTGGTGTCATGGTGAGACACACAGAATAATAGAAAATTAAGTGTTCTGGTTTGTTGGCTTCAGTAATAGCTTCTCCTTTCACCCGAGGGAAGAGAGGAAAAACAAACAGAAAACTCCATCCTGTTTTTGTGCTGAAGTCATGTCTGTGCTTTGGTAAAAAGGCTCATTACAAAGCTGCCATGTAGTGTGCCACCAAAAGAAATATAAACACATGAATGCAAAATGATGCATATCCAAAAAGTTTTTTATAACCAAACTTAAAGCAGTGCTAGTCAAAAAACATACACAAATGCTAAAGGTACATTTATTTATTCAACTTTTACTCTAGATGCACAGATGCTATAATGTAAGTCGTCTCGCATAACACAACAGACGCGATGTCACAGTTAATTTATCTCTGTAATTATATATCAAAGTTTATATTGAAGGACTACTGGCTTTTGCCCATCAAAATCATATATGTTAAACATCTTCTATACTTAATACAAATACTACACACTTGCTTGTCATTTCTGTATAAAAACCCATCATGAACCTTTCTTTAGGGGCCTTAGATCATTCTATAATTTCTGCTACAAAGACTGAACTGATAAGACACAATAGTTTTCAACAAGGTGGAATGATTTTGGTAAAAACTCAGGACCAAGTGAAGTAAATTGAGGTGATTTCATCCTGTCAGACTCTACTGAAATACTCCCAGCATGACCTTTTGAAAAGATAAATTGTGTGAATTATTTCAAGCATCATCTGACCTCTCGTCCTGCGTCTTGTTTGTTGCACAATGAAACATGACAGCTCAAAGAACATCACTTTGGGAGACAGCGCTGCTCAGAAAATGGCTGCTTTAGTCTTTGTTCAAACTCTTATGTGTCATTTTTCCTAAGAAGTGACCTTTTGCAATAGCAAACATCTTTACTCAGTGAAAGCAGTGTTAAGTCATTTTGGGTGACACTGACAAACAAGCTATTTTGTGTTTTAGATTTAGTATATTTGAGCCATGTTTGCTACCCATAATGTAACAATATTGAATTAACTATGAATTCAGGTCGAACGATGGGAAAGGTTTCCTAAGCAGGAGTTTTTCATGAATTGGTAACACAGGTGCACTTTGTTTCAAAAAGGCTATTTTTCCCCACTGTGCTGTCAGAGGATCTGCAGGAAGACTCCTGATATGTTTGAGAATAAATCTATTTTTGTTGCAGGTGTACCAGGATGGATTTTTGTCATGTTATTATGTTTAGAGGAAGAACAAACAAGAACAAAAAGTGTACACTTCAGCAGGTACATTTTCTCTTTGTAACTCTTGCAGTTCCTGCATGGCAATGAATATCAAAATGTTACGTTCCAAAAGTCAGCATAGAGTTAATTTTACCAAATGATTTTAAATAAGCTTTGCTCTTTTGATTAATATGCATGGCATTGTCTTAGTTTCATTATTGTTGATGTTAGTCCAGTTTAAATCCAATTTTGTGTCAAGTTCCCAGACAGTGTTTGTTGTGCTGTAGCTTTTATGCCAGGAAATTTTAACAAAGTCCAGGCTTGTTGGTGCATCTCGATGCATGAATGATGAAAATGCTTTGTAATTGTAGTAAAACTATTTCCAATGCTGCTGCAGTCACCATAATTATAAGGCCTCAATCAAAACAAAACAGGGGTTGTGGGAACACCGTGAGTCTGCACAGCCGCATGGGAGTGTCAAGCATTTGCAAATGCAAATTAGCATCTTTGTTGTTTAGCTCTGCACAATCTGATTGGCAAATCAGCCCACTGGACACCAAAGTTGTGCTTTTTTAAAAATTTGACTCTGCTTCAACCTTCTTCTGCAGTGCCAGTGTCCTCTGCAGCCAACATCGCCACAGCCTAACAGAGAAGACTAAAACCCTGAAGAACAAAGCCTGTGTCCCATTCAAGCAACAAAGGTTAACGATTTACAGAATGTATGCTGTGATAAAATGACCCAAAAATAATTTTCAGAGGTGACTACTTGGCTAGAAAACATGAAAAGAAGTTAAATATTAATAGTGGATAGGTTGTCTGCTTTTCCCCAGAGACGTTGTCTTAATTTGCAGTATCACTTTTGGCCCTCTGACTCTGATTTGTGTGAACTTATGTTACATTACTTTCATTATGTTAGTAAACTAAGTAAAGTCACTTATTTAAACCTTTCTTGATCATAGCCAGGTATTTTGGTGACTAAACTTTACCAAACTGAATCATTTTACAGGGTTAACCAGATGCTGAGCTCATCCTACTACAAAATAAACTCCATTTGTCTGTCTGTCTGTCTGTCTGTCTGTCTGTCTGCACCAGTTTCTTTTCCTGATGGATTGTCCAATCAACCTGAAATTGCACATGGGCACTAAAGCAAAGCCCTTTGTCTCATTTTGATTTGCCTCTTCCTCTGCCCAGGTAATGGATTCAATATGTGAAAACACGAATAGCACCACTCTGCCATTGTAACCCTCATTGTGGTCGAAGGTGGGATTGCATCCATATTGTTCCCTGTTACGGGAGCCACTCCGCTTTACAGGGCTGCATGTCATTGATCTGTACAACCCTGCCATGATGAGAAGAGAGAAGACATATCTCCTTGTCTCTTCATAATGCTAACAGTTTGGCTTTATCAAAATACAAGAGAGAGGACGAGCAAGCTGAGAGCACTGGTGGGCGATAGTGAGACAGCGCTGGAAAGCTTGAATGACAGAAATACAGCACCGTTTTTTTAATTCTTTCACAGCGGTTACAAATCATTGATTCAATACTGTGCTGCAAGCAGCAATATCATGGGTCAAATAATCAGCTCCTTTTGAACTGGATTGTTTTTAACGGAACTGCACTAGTACATTTAAATGTAGAGAAGGTGAGCAAAGCATCAGTAGTTCTCAAACTCACCTTCCGTCACCTTTGTAAAACATACTGAATTAAGAATATTGGCAAAGCCTGTGTCACACCTGGACCTTTAGGTCAAACTGACCTGTCATTAATTTGAGCCGGATTCCTCTTTAAAAAGAGGAAGCTTACTTCCCTTCTTCCACTCGACACAATGTCCCTCAGCTTTTGCTGCAGGCTTCTGAAACCACTCCACTTTGTCTTTCCCTGTTTTTGTCTAAAATAGAATGCACTTTAAAGCCACTTTTAACATACTGCTTCATTTCCAGGCAGAGACCATTAGGCCTGCACATAAAGTAAACTGCATGGTTAGGTCCTAACGCTGTAACTCTTCCTGTGCAACATAACTCTGCTTGAGGATATCTGGCTTCTGAAACTCTGCTGCATGAACACCACAGATGATGCAGTCTTTTAGTGCTTTGGTGATGGTGGTGGGGAGCAACGTTTACGTCTATCTCTGACAGGTTTTTAATTAGGTTCAGATCTGGCTGTGAAGGCCATAGCATAACAATTAACATTATTTTCATACTCATCAAACCTTTCATTAAGCCCACCTCAGAGGGGCCTTTATGTTTGCTGAGGAGTTGGACCTCAATGTCAAACAAAGGAAGCTTTGTTCCAAATGAAGCTTTTGAATATTGTTGGGCTTGTTATACAGTATGTGGTGTAAGAATATATAAGAATGGATAAGAATGGATGGCAGATCTGATTAGCATTGAAGTACTCCACCAAGGTATTAGCAAAACAACAATCTGACAGCAAAGTACAGATCTAATCTAAAAAACCCTCGACTGCCAAAGGTGAGGAAAACTTCGTACTATGCTGTCAAAAAAGGGCTCTCAACAAAGGCCTATTATTTTGGTCAAACCCAAAATTGATGTTTGATGGTATAAGGTCATCCTAATGTTTAAAGTTCTGAAGAAAAGATAAAGAATTTTCCAATTTATCCACATAAGTGTGAACAGGATTTTAGAAAAAAAGTGGTTTTACTAGTGTTGTAGTCAAGACCACACTAACCAAGATTTGGTCTGGACTGAGACCAGAATGTGCCGAGAACGGGACGAGGCCAAGACTGTAAGGGGCCAACACCAGGTCAAGACCAAGACCATTAAAAAAATTGAAAGGATCAAACTACAAATAACTTATGTCATTGGCCGTATTTGAAAAAGAAGGTTTTACATCCAATCACAGAATTACGTTAACAAAGAAATCTGTTGTGGTCTTGACTGGTCTTGATTAAAAATGTCAAAATGCGTTTGATTCTGAGATAAGACTGAGACCTTCAAAAAGTGGTCTGGAGACCGGTCTCGAGGTCAAGACCAATCTCAAGTACTACAACACTATTTTCTCCTGTTGGTGATTAAATTATCCCATTTTTCAGAGTTTTTTTTAAACATCAGCCCACACACGTTACACACGTATTACATCTTTAGCTTTACTATTTACCAACTGATCTGTATATCTTCATAGTTTTCAGTATCTTATAATGCAAAACTTTGTTATGATGCTAATATCAGTTTTATCATTACAGTTAGGCATTGTAATTCTTGTACAAATGATACAGTCACATTGTCAGAAATCTACAATCACTTTTTTATTTGTTATTATAGCAGTTGTTGAAATTTGGTTTCTGTACATTAGAATAGAAATTCACTGCCTCTTTCATCTGAGGTGACAAAATTTGTTGTTTGTACAGTTTGCGATATGTAGGATGCTCTTTCTTCTCCTAGGATCCGTGTTTTACACAACAGCTGACAAGCTGTTTAATCTGTCACCACCACGGCTTGCTCATTAGAAAAAAAAAAACTGAAGGAGTTGCTGAGTCTCTGTCGAAATATTCGTTTGTCTTCCCAGTTTGGTGGAACCAACACTCTGAATCGTTTTTTCTCCCTGATCTGTTTATAGTTCCTCACTGGATCAAACACACTGAATTACTGTAGAGAGTGTTGAGACAACCTGCAAGTCGATTTATTCCTCAAAGCACTGTGACAACATGCATGAACACAGCCTTTACAGAGCCTCAGAAAATTTGCTTTGGTCCATCATATTAATTTGAGTTCAGATAACACCATGAACTGGTTAATTTAAATTACCAAGTACAGAAAGTAGCAATTTATATATATATTGATTAATGTCAACATGTTGGTCCTTCATAAACAGTTGATAAGCTTTCGTGAATGTTTGCAGTTTATGTTTTTTTATTTTAATAGCTAGATAGATAGATAGATAGAACTTTTATTGATCCCAAAGGGATCAATATCATTCAATATATTATTCCCTTAATATCATTCATGGAAGCATAATGACAGTATAATACCAGTATATATGCAGGTGATTGACCACAGGCTGTTGTTATGTGTTAAACATTTACCATAAATCACTAAAGTTCAGGATCACACTTGGCTGACTCACAGGAACAGTCTTAGGTTGGCATATAGTGACCCCTAGTGTTGAAATAGTAAAACACACAAGAGGGCAGCAACAGTGATGTATGTTTTTTGAATACCAGGGGGAGTAATTCGAAAACAATTCCTTAGTAGAGGGAGCAAATGCGCCAATATCCACTCAAAAATATTTAATTGTAAGACAAAAATTATAAATCACCGAAGGACATAAATAAGAAAAACTTTAAAAAGTCAAAACAAATTGTTTAATTTTCTTTTCAAGGCAATGTCAGAATCTCACAGAACTCCCTCAGACAATCTGCCCTGCAGTAAAACCATTTTTGATCATTAAAATAGAAATGTCTCACTGATTGACTGATCTAATTTTGGAACTTCTCATAAAAAATATTACAATAATAAAACTTTAAAGTCAAATTGTACCCAAGTGCTTACACAGCCACAAAATATGATAAATATGGTAAATTAAAAAAGCATGTTAGCCCTGGGCTGTGCTGAAGAGTGGGCAGAGAGAGAATGAAATAGATGTGTAAGAAAACAAGTGGGTGATTTGTGCCGATGGGCATAACCACAGAGAAACAGCAATGTTGCCAAAGTGATTGTATACACCCTGTTGGAGGAAAGCAAGCTGACTGGTAAAAGGTCACATGTCAAAACATTTCAAACTGCAAAGGAAATATAATTCAAGTGTAATTCTGTAATTACTTTAATTCTGTAATTCTTACAGCTTGAGTTTTGTTTTCGTACTTTTGATCATCATCCTTTTTAGTTAAAGTATTATTATCATATTTTGATTATACAACCAAGAAGCTTGTCCTGGTATTGAAAATTTGACTAAGTCCAGAGCAAAAAATCATACACTGTATAATAAACAATAAATGGAGCATTCTGGTTCGTGCACGGTTGTTTTAAAGCTGCATGTTTGGCGTTATGGCTGTCGCTTGGTTGCCGCTTCAAATTAACATGAACAAACTACAGCAGAGAAACTATTTCAAAGTTGAAAAAAAGGATCATCTCTCGGAAAATATCCTCTTATTACTGAAGGACTTGATAGTGTAACTATGATAAAAAAGCCCTTTAAAAATAAAATCACCATTTACTTTTTCTTTTCAGTTTCATTTTATCACTTTAAAAGCTGCTTAACAGAAGTTTTTTTTAGAAGTCAAACTGTAGTTCAAGCCAGTCAACTGTCACTGATAAAGTGTCTCACAGAGACAAAAGTAGGCCTCTAAGCCACAAAGTGACACTGAACTGTGAAGGCATAAAATGACAGTAAGTTCACACTCAGGAACTGATTGTGCTTGCATGATAGCTCAAACTATCTCAAAGTATGGAGAGACAAGCAAACGAGGAGGAAATCAGACAAACCACATTGGCCAGCGTGAAAACTGCCACCTCAGAGTGTCTTTTCCCTGTAACTGCTCTTTGCTTTTGTTTTAAAAAGACAGTGTTAACATTTCTGACTTTATGGAATTGAAAAGAGCAACATGATTCTGCTCAGTTGTATATCTTTTCGTAAAGATGAAGATACAAATCGGCTCTCTCTTTAAAAAGTTTGCCACAATGTCTCAGTTTAATTGTCTAGTTAGTTAGCAAATACCCCTCATCTTACAGCTTATAATACACAAAG
>JAQFJA010000003.1:16085275-16096068 GCA_029874485.1 Naso brachycentron
CTCTCAATGTATGTCTTAACGAATTGATCCATTTCCCTCACGTAAGCTAGCTAGCCTGGACATGAGCTATTTTCAGGGTGTTGTTTTTGGTTTTTGTTCTTGCCCTGTGCCTCCCCTAAAGTGTTCTGGCGTCACCCAGGGGAGGCCCACCTCACGCTTTGAAAACCACTGATATAAACATTACCAATATAACCTTTACAGTCAGCAGCATTTGTTCATCACTGTTTTAAACACAACATTTAAGTTGGGCCCCTCTTCCCCGCTCAACACACTGGAAGTGTCATAACTTAGTGTGTACTACGTGTACTGTTATACTGCTTACCTAACTTTACACAGCAAGTTACGTAGGAATGTTACATTTGCTTCAATGGAGAAGACGATAATTTAGCAAGCTAACAGGCTAACCGTCGGTGTTTGGCACCTACCTGTAAAACAGAAAGCAGGCCAACCCCGCATTGCTCTTCCCAGCCTCTTCTTCAGTGCTTCAAAGATTCATTCTCATTCTGGAACGAGCTTTATCTGCTTGCCGTTTCTCTACACTAGGGCTGTATTTCCTTCTCTTCACCGCTATGTCGGCGTCCACCATTTTCTCCAATCTGAATGGCATCCAGTTGCTGTACTCGCAACCTCACCTGCGTGCTGTCATTGGCTGGGGGAAATACACCTCCTCCCCACCCAGACTCATCCTGTGCAGCTGCTGAAACAAGCAAAATATGAAAATACAGGCAGAGGGCAGTGTGTCTGCGTACAGTCACTGCCACACATTTATAGAGGCCCAGAATCGTTAATTGAGCAGCATTATTTTTTTATGTCTATATTTTATTTTTTAGGGAAATTCTACTTACGCTACCTTTAATTCACCACTAATGCAGTTCGATTTAAAAAAAAAAACAGCAATATATTAACCACTTTTTTACGGTTATACATCTTGAATAGTAGTCAGTAATGCAAAAAATATTGTCTCTATCTTTCTGCCAAGCCAGTTCAGACCATAGTTACCTCTTTTTGTTTTGTTAGTTTGAGCAACAATGCTTTCAGTTCCTCGTCCAACACTGCGTCAAACCAGATCAGATTTAAAAGTGGTCTGACCAACACTTAAAGGTAGAGTGAAAAGTCTGCTGCATTGAGAGAGGAAAAGGCTTCATCTATAGATGTTGCTTTGACAGTGAATTCTTTTAATGTCTTTTCTCCTGAAAGGAATTCCTGGCATTGCCCTCATCTGCTCACAGGACAGAAAGCAGTCGTGTAAAGTATGAAAAATAAAAAAGAGTTTGAAAGAGAAGTTCAAACCTGGTTTCCTTTCTCACCTCATCTTGCTAATTTTGCTCATTTTTATGTTGTTAACTTGTCAGTTTCAGAGAGTTACAGAAATCCTGAGCTCCCCAATTCTGATGTTAAGGTGTGAAGGGAGGAGTTTCAGCTGCTCACCTCTCTAGGTAACACTTGAGATGGACTGTCATGTCTGCTGAGGCGTTCCTCTCTATCTGTTGAATGTCTTTAGAAACACAATGAAAAGGACGAAGCAAGGAATCTCTCAGGGCACTGGGGTATTTCAACCTCAGGTGAAGATTTTCCTCCTGATTTCAGTAATTGCCATTCTGAGTCGAGCTGCAGGGTCTCTCCTTGGTAAAACTGTATTTCAGTTTTTAAGCACAATGCTCTAGCACAGGCTGCACTTAAGGAGAAAAATATACTGTACCTCATTATATTTTTCTCTCTCCTAGAGATAATCACTGTGGTCCCCAGTCCACACTGCTTTCCCCCTGTTTTGACATTTTATATCAAATATTTCATTAATCCAGCCTAGCAAGGAGCAGAGAACACTGTTTGAACATGTCAGGCTTAAGGGGATGAGGAGGAATGGGCTTTTAATGAAGAGGACAAGGTTTTAGCTTGGGAAAATGAACACCAGCAACGAGAGGGAATTACTTCTCCTTTGCTTTGAAGTTAATGTGAGAGGCTCAATTAAATTGAAAAAAAAAAATTATATTTTTTCCACACTTTGCTCTGCTTAGCAGAAATCCTTAACCTTTTTTCATAAAGAGCTTACTTGCATGTCCTGGACATCAGTGATTCTGCATCTTGTTTCACACTTTGCATGACGAGGAATTTTGTGTTTTGTTTTTGTTTTATTTTTATTTTTGGCTGTATGTGGGCTGTGACGCTCGTGGTTGACAGCAGCGTGTAAATGCACATGGTCAAGGCCCATTACCTCACCAGTGAGTGGTGGTACATTCAATAGAGAAAATGACTTTTTGGTTGAGTGAAATAAGTGAATTTTCCTCTCCATATGTGAGGATAGACACTTCTCCTGCTGCAGGGATTTGAAATGCGGTTTGCCAGAGGAGCCTTTTTAGCCATTTCACAAAAGGCAAAAACATGATTAAAAGGAAACAGGATCTTATTTGCACTGTTTCTTTGATGGAAAGTCACAGCACATTTTTGCGGGAACCCATTGTTTGCCGAAAGCTGACATCATAGATTAAATCAGAAACAATATATGCATTTAAAACGAACAATATGTGCTCCCATTCAGCAGCTTCTGCAGCATAACTGGACAAATTTGTAGATATCTCTCAAGCCTTAGCACTGATTTAAGTGGATATTACAGTGAGGATGGATTTAGTTAAACATCAGCTCCCTTTATATCAGAATTACCCCCAAACTGCATCTTGTGTATTTCAGAAGTGATCCTACCTCAGGCAGTGGGCTGAATGAAACAGACTCATTGTGAGTCACTATGATTACATTTTGTAAGTCTGCGTAGACTCAAGGCCACACTAGACCCTGAAAAATGACGATGACTGAGGAGGAGAAAATGCCAAAAAATAAAGAAAAGCAAAGAACAGGGTCACATTCACAAATGGAATAAAACTGGAGACAAACTGTGCTAGAAAATATAATATAAACTGTGTTTTGTGGTGACTTTGCACAAGAGGAGAGGAGGTTAAATTTGAGAGGAATAACAACACATATGTACAATAAATTGTAGCACATGAACAATTATCTTCAGGGAGATTTGTTTTGGTAAAATTAAAGCAGGTATGGGGTCACAGTGTTACGCTCTGAAACAGTCAAGATGCTGTTTTCAATTAATATCATCAACAGTGGCTTAAAAAAAAGTTGAATGAATGAATGAATGAATGAAGGCTTTATTTCAAACATGTGAAAGATATAAATCACACTTGAAGCATTTTAGTTGATACTTTGTATGTTTGAAAAGGAGTAGGAAGAAGCATCGGCTTTGTTGAAGAAGTTTTGTGAAAGCGCCTCAGCTCCCTCTGTAGATAAAAAGGCTCATTCTAAGGTAAGAAATCACAATAATTCCTTTTTTTCCCGGTGCTTAAATATGATTGATGTGATTATATTATACTATTTTCCATTTCTGCTGATAGATTCCCCTAAATCTTACATGCTGGACCTTGTAAAGTAGTCAGTTAAAGCCATTAATATATATGGCCATTAATGAGTTTTAAAATGAGGCAGTGAGTAACATCATCGAGGGAAATGTGGAACCGCTTCAGCTGATGTTGTTTCAAACTGAGCTGGTGTATATTTTGCTCTGTTGTGACCACATTACTGCCAAACAAAAGATAGAAAACTGTATTAGATAAACTTTCTGGCACGACACGTTGCTCCACGTGTGGATTTTATTGCACTTCCTTTCAGTCTTGGCCCAGTCTTTCCCTACTTTCTGCAGTAAGGAGGACATCCATGAGAGAGGACACCAAATCACACTGCTTGCCAGTATGTGCCCTCCTCTATTCTAATCCCTCTCCTCATGTACCTCCCTTATGAATTCTCCTGACAACTCTGATAACACCAGACGCTGGAGGGCTATTTATACCCCAAAACTGCATTTGCATCTGAAAGCCAGTTGGCGAACACAATCACCATTCTCATAACACCCACAACAGGGGCCTGTTACAAATATTTCCTCAAGTTTGACAGTGCATTTGTTTGGCGGGCAGGCTGAGGGAACAAACGGCTGAGTAACCTTGCATCCTGTCATGAAGGTTATCACTTTCCAAGCTCTGTTAGGATGTCTTGCAGGTGTGATGACAATTTCACGACCAATTACGCTCCCTCTCACTCATCACCGTCTGACAATGTTGCCCTAGATGATATTGAGGATTTTTACTGCTGTTGGAGCTGAACTCCACTGCCCTCATCCTTCTTACCAAACAGAGCTCTTCCTCCTGTTTGAAAAACTCTCTTTTACCTATTTATCTTGGTATTCTTCTGAATATGAGTGTCTATATAATCAGAATGAAACTGCAGGACAGGGCTCATGCTGATGGATGAGCAACTTGAGGCGAAAAAAGGGATTCTGGAGCCAGTGCAGTCCTCGTGCTCACAGCCTGTCAACCTGGCAGCACTCAGCTGAAACCTCGAGTGATTGCACACAGACTTTTTCACTGTCACAGAAGGACCTCACAGGCCGCACAGTAGTGTACATACAGCATACTGCAGATGGAATCATTAATTATCAAATGATGGTAGAAGCTGCACAGACTTCAGGAGGCTGCATGCAACTTTAAACCAGTGTGGTTTATGCATGGAAATGAGTTTGAAGTCTTTATTAACTGACCCCACAATCTGTTTAGTTAAGCAAAGAAATGTTTATTCCTAAAAGCGTCAAAAAACAGATTTTTTTTTCTTTGACTAACAGAACAGTCAACGTGTTTCTTTGCATCAAACCAAATCAAGGGTCCCAAAAGAGTTAAATCTGTTGTTTCCAATCCACTGACATTTACTCCCAAAAACAAGTACAGTGAGCAACAGTGACATTTTATGAAAGTGCCACGTTGCACTTGTTTGCACTTGTAAGACTAATGATAAACACACTCCCTCTCTGCTAGAGGATTTATTAATGGTTTTCTGAATGTGATAAAAGGGCCAGAGTTTTTATTGGCACTCTGTGGGGTTGTGCAACAGCCGACACACCTTGTGATCTGAGTAAATTAGCTGTGAATTGTAGAGTTTTGCCGATGTCAGGTTTTAAGTGAAGTCAACATAATGGTATGTAGCTTCTTTTTTTTTCAGTGAAGAAATAGAGCATGACAAACCCCTGAAATTAAAAGTTACATTTTAGATCCCACTGGTCCTTTTTGCAAAAATGACAACACATTCATTGGCTTTGTCTGCTTGTGTCAGCCTTTTTCAGAGTTGCTGTAGACTGCATACCCTCTCAGAATATATTGCCATGACAAATATGCCATATAAATTATTTGCATCTGACACACAGTCTGTTCTGTGCACCTGTGCCCCTAAATGTGTTCCCGTTCAACAGCTTTTTGTTTCTTACCTTGATGATAAGTTATCCAGCCAAATTGCACACGTCACCTCAGCTTATAAATGTTTCCCTTTGTGACCTCAAGTTCATACAGTAGAGCTCCGATCCAGAGCAAAAGAAATCGCTGTGGTCTATTTATGTTTTCCTGTAATCGATTTTCATTTGCAGAACGCAGGAAAAATCTGGGCCACCTCTGGAAAGGCCACCAATGCCTCAACAAGCAATCAATAGCCAGCATTCTTCTTAACTGTGAGTGTTTTAGTGGAAAAAGCTCCACACCCGACATGTTTACATGAGCCTCTTGTATGTTCAATGCTGCACAGTGGAGTGTTCAAACTTATCAAGCAGAGGTTTGAGTCCAGGATTTTCCAGACTAGGACAAGGCACCGCATGAACACCTCACGGCTGTGTCTGCTTTAGTTAGCAGCAGGTCAGGCTGTGGTCTTGTTTTGGTAAGAACCTACGGGGTGTAGTCACAAAATGAGGACACACACATGCAAGCTCCTCAGTGCTTTTGGCTTTATGATAGTGTGGAGCTTTTTTGACCCGGTCGTGGTCTTTTATTTTCTGCAAAGTAAGGTCAACGATAATTACTGCTAACATAATCAGCATCCACTAAGTGATGATCTTGGTCCTCTGGTTATCAAAATCTCCCAATTATGCATTTCAAATAGGCCCACATGTAATTCAAAAAGCCATTCATCTGTTCATGAAAGGGACATTCAATGCAGTCTACTAATTAAATTACACCCAGTGTAAGGCAATGCTTATAGTGATTATTGCAGCTGTCATGGTAGTGTTTTCACCAGGTGGTCTCACTTGAATTAGGGACATTTCTCTTTACAAGCTCTAAAAAGGGCTCATTTTAATTTAAATGTGTCATTTTAAATTATTTTTGTGCATGTGTAAAGTTGTAAAATATTATAGAAGTTGACAGCCATGCTAGCAGCTGTCCGGCTGGGGTGAGACTAAGGTGCTTTTAGCTTGATGCTAATGTCAGCATGCTAACATGCAGCCATAACAGTTCTAATGTGCAGGTATGTTTACCATGTTGACTTGACCCAGTGTCAAGGGCGGACTCAAACTATAGATGACAGTAAGTTAAAGAAACAACATTTTGACATTAGGATCATCACATCGCGATGGTAACAGTTATTTTTCCGGACGTTTCCAAGACAGTGATGAAGGAGGTCTAGTTACTTTTCTCTGGAACTACGTCTTATGTTGACTATCTAGCATGCTAACGCTTGCTAATTACCCTTAAACAACCCTAACCCTAAAGGCCGTTACACACCGGGGGCGATTTTTTCGCGCAGTTATTTTGGACAAAAATATACTTTTTCGAACTGCTGTTTGTGTTGTTAGTAAATCCACACAGAACGCAAATATTACGCTGCGAAAAAGAACCTTTTATTTTTCGGATCAAGGTCAATTTTTCTGAACATTCGCCCTGCAAACACACGCTTCAGCCGATCATAATGGTTGTGCAGAGCGGACATCACGTCCGTATCCCATAACAAAAACATAAACAACAATGGCTGACAAGCTCATTATCTGTGTCTCTCAGCACGAAGTGTTGTTTGACCAACGACATGCATATTATGAAGACAACGATCTTAACATATGACAGAGAATCACCGATCATTTGGGCTCTGTAAATGGTGAGTGATGTTACCTTATGTAGTTTACTTCTGGATGAGGTAACATCAACTAACTTATGGGAGGCTCTGTTAACTTCTCACCAATCTAATCATACGGCTTACACCTGCCAGCTGTTGATGCCTGTGACGTGTGGTGTCATATTTTTCCTCTGTGTTTTCTGTTTGATGGCTGATAACTTCTGTTCTGTTTTCTGCTATGTTTTAATATGTTATTTGTAACAAGTGAGCCCACGTTTCCTTCTGTGGAGTGAGCCGTCAAAACTCTTTCACAAATTCGTATCCCCATGTTTCTGTCGCAAATTTGTGTCGCTGGCAGTGTGAGGAGTTTTGATCTGAACATTTTGCATCCAAACAATTTGCATTTTCATGTCGTTTATTCGTTACGCCCCCGATGTGTAACAGCCTTAAGAGGTCAGGGGATCACAAAAGTCAGTAGCCTTCAACTTCTAGGGGCCATGAATGTCCTTTTAATGTTTTGTGGTTATTCATGCCACAGTTAATAAAGGCACACTTTATAGAAATGGTTGATTTTTGTGCCTCATTTTCAGCTCATCACTATTAAACAAACTGGGAAAATACACTTTGGGTCAGTTGCAGGCCGAACTCCCGACTCAAAGCGTCAGTATTTGATGAGTTGGGAATCTTACCAATAGGACCTTTAAGATATTGCAGTAGAGATTGTGTTCAGATTTTGGGTTTTGATAAATTAAAAGTATCTTTTAGTAATCAACTCCATTGGAAAAGGCGACACAGCAAGGCTCAGCTGAGGAAATATGCTATAAATGCAGTCTTGTTGAATCATAATGTCACATCAGTAATACTATCGAGCAAAGCTCTGCAACAACAGTGATGCATAGCTATGCTATGTATCATGTAGCTTTCTATTCACCACAGGAAACTCTGTCAGTGATGTGGAAATCTTAGCAAGAATAACATATTTTTCTAATATATATTTTTAAGTTTGTTCTTGCGTTGAACTGAACGTTTTCAGTTTCCCCTGGTTATTGGCCCACACTGGCTCTTCTGTAAAATCAGAGAACATACATCGAGTTTATCTTCATTATTCATCAGTATGACATTTACTCAAAAATGAAGTGCGGTGTAATTCCTTCAGATGCTTATGAATGGTCTTCAATATGAACGTAAAGGTCTCTTTGTCAGAAACGTCAAGATGGTATGTTTTTGATATTTAGCCTAAGAATACCAAGATATCATTTTTGATCCTGTCACGCAGTGTTAGGTCAATCATGCACTGGGGCTACAAAGTACTAAAAGGTAAGAGAACAGAACAGAACAGAAACAAAGTCACACAAAAACAAGAACAGCTGTCTTATTTTCCAAAAACAGCTTAAAAAGTATGAGAGTAAACAGGGTTGCTGGGTCAGAGAGAGAGAGACAGCCGAGAGCCCCTAGTGTTCCCGACCTGTTTAACAATCAGAACAGACCAGGTACACCTGTGGGGAAAGGACGTTAAAGTTAAAATAAACACATCAAAGGACCAAACAGAGGGACAACATAACACTCATTAATCTTTCAAATCACTCTTGGTATCCAGCTTTGCTTGTTTCTCACAGCGCTTTGTTTGTGCACACGTGCCACAAAGGTCATCCGTGTATTGGATGCAGGAAAGCAAAAGAGCAAGAGTTCAACTAAAGGGCTAAGCTTCCATGTGAAAAACAATGAATACCAATGAAGTCCCTACAGTTTCCACTCCTCTCTTTTCCTGCTAGCATCTGGGCTACCACACATCCCTCTGGATTCGCTGTATGTGACTTATCAAGCAGCACATGTGAACCTTTGGTCATGGGTGAACCATATAAACACCTAAACTGAACAGTTATTCATTTACAGATGCTATTGATGACATAAACCAGAAAATCTTACCAGAAGAAATTCAAAGTTATTACAGGTTTTAATGAACGGAAGCTCACAGAGCTGCAGTTGCTTTTCAGAATTTGTTCTCTATTCCTGGAAAACAGCCATTATGAACAATTGCTTTGCTCAGAAAGATAAGATAAAACTTAATATGTCACATTAATCTTTTTATGAATTATGGACTTTAATGGCATCTGCTATAATTTCCAGAACTGATTGGAAAGATCTCTCCGTCTCTATCTTTCTTTGCCATCTCTCATTTAAAGAGTCTGTTCTCACTTCTTTCCCAAAGTGGTAGTTTGAGTGTGGCTGTTTTCTCCCCAGAGAGTGTCATAATGGCTTTTACTTTCCATTAAAGCACATCAGCCATGACATGTGTTAATAATAAGGAATATCTCAGCTTAATGGCTGACAGTCTCGGTGGTAGACTGGGAGCATCATCACATGGTGAATAAAATCATAAAAGGGGAGTTGCTTCTGACACCCTGTGCTGCTGCTGATGGTGCTGACAAATGATCCAGTGAAGCCAGATGTCACTACATGCATGTGTGACTGCATTTGTCTTAGCAACAAGTCACCGACAGTATGAACCAACTCAAGTTGCAGAGAGAAGGAGGTCACTTTTGAAATACTGCACCAAAGAAAGGGAGCTTGAAAGAAAACACATTCTGACTAAACCTGACTCATAAAAGCGTTTGAAGGTGTGCATTATGAAATATAAACCTTTGACATTAGCTACACTGTTTTATGATGTTTTATAAGACATAGACATAAAAACAAGCTGGAGCAATTTCAGTATGTGTGACTAAAAACTAAAAAAATAAACAGTGAGGGACATTTCTTCTATGGTTTGGTGGGTATTTTCCTTGTTCGGCAGTCCTTCTCATTGCTAACTCCCATGCTTTTTAACACTATAAATGCAGAGCTTTTCACTGTACCCCCAAGATCACACACTCCCCCTACAAGGTCAACCAGTATGCAGTGTTCAGGACATAATTCATGGCTTGGCACTCTGCAGCACCGACCATAATGTTTGTAGGAGCACAGAACAAAGCCAGGGTCACGGCTATCGATCAATGATTGCACTGAATTCCCTCTTTTTCCCTGTATTTTTTTTTTTCTCATTTATTTAGCCTTTTTTCAGATCTTTGCTCCTTTGTAGTATGAAGTTGTTATTGGCGGACAGGAACATGCAGTCCAGGTATTGTACACTCCCAGTGCCTGGCTAGGTGTGCAGCATTAGCTGCTTTTGTAAGTGTGGTTGCTATATTCCCACAGAGGGTCACTCAGTGTGCTGTTGAGTAGAGCAAAAGATGCACACTCTAGCTTGGCTGTCAGCATTGGAGTTGCACAAGCCAGACTTTGTAAATACGAATTGTTATATAAAGAAATGTACCCTACCTTGCCTTCACCGGTGTCTTTTAAAGCTCAAGAAAGGGACTCCCGCGGTAACTGGCCCTCCATGTTAAAGCCACTGCAAGTCGTTAGGCTCGTTGTCTGTTGGTTTTGGCTTTGACAGGATTAAAGTGCTCATGCAGAGGGATACACATGGCTGGAATGAGCACAACTTTAGTCTAGCAACAGACTTTTGGTAGTACTATGTTTTTGTAACACTGAAAACAGTGAGTGAATAAAATATTTAGTTAATGTGTTGACTGAGTTGCTACATTTAGAAAACCACTCACCCATTACTTGTACTTGGAAAAACAGCACAGTTGCTTTCAGCTTGTTAATGGTTCTAATAGGTGCCTGAGTTTTTATGTACAATGTTTGTCTGATGCAGGAAGCCAAAGTGCCAGAGCAGCACATTCATTCATTCATTCATTCATTCATTCATTATCTGAAACCGCTCATCCTTTGCAGGGTTATGGGGGGGCTGGAGCCATCCCAGCTCACATTGGAGGTGGACGAGGTACAGACCAGTGCAGTACGGTCGCTTTCACACCAGAGCAGTTTGGTCC
>JAQFJA010000003.1:16108606-16120952 GCA_029874485.1 Naso brachycentron
CACAATCTTTTAAAGAACTTGCATAGCGTAGGACTGCGGCCATCGGCTGTGGATGGCTCACCATAGCTGGGGTCAGTACCCACGAGCTTCACGGTGTCCTGCTGTCATTGTAGGTGTTTCAGGAGGTTTGAGGTTGTATTTCTGGCGAGGGAAAGAGTCTTAGTACCTCCTGGACACAATTTACATTTGACATTTATGTTTATATTGTCTTTGCTCCCAATAAGCTTGAAATAGTGGGCATATTTCCAGCTGTAAAAAGTCAAAGTTTCCATCTCCAACTCAGTTTTCTGTGGTAATTTTTAAATGCTGCAAGCTGTGGCTGCTGTGGCTGATTGTTTAGTCTCGAAACACTTCGCGGCATGTTGCAGCTAATACAAAATGATTTCAATTAATCAATAAAAACCAGAAGCAAGTAACCAAACTGTAACAATTTGTTTTATTTTGGAGTAACGGTTATAATATTACTGGAGTTTTATTAGTAATCTGTTCCACTATTCGTTACTGGAAAAAGTAATATTATTACAGTAACGCTGTTACAGTAACGCATTAGGACCGAACACTGGTTGATGTGCAGTCAAGCATTTGTGCTTCTCAGTCTTTTACAAGTTAATCAGCACACACAAAGGAATTCAATCTCCAGGTGTAAGACGGTTTATCTTCAAGTCGCGCAGAAAAAGAGAGTCCACTTCTGTATGTCTGCTCGTCAAGAAGCTTGTGTGTCTGTGATGAAAAGTCGTATTCAAGGAGAGACAGTATCTGACAAGTAATAAAATGAAGTCCTTGCTTCTAAACACAAAGCTGTGATTATAGCCCAATTCTAATGTACTTCATTAGCTGCTGGTGTGACAGCTGTCTGTCTGCGGTCCTGTTCTGGCTCCAGCCTATCCTAAATGTTTATTTGTTTATTTAAATAGGATCCCCATTAGCTGACACCTAAACGACAAGCTAGTCTTCCTGGGGTCTGGAAACCATAATTACATTACAACATTAAATGCTTCACACATAGACCGTACACAAACATTAAACAAACAATTACAAACCAACATCAAACAATACTGCACAACTCAGCACAAGAAATTCATCATTGGCTCCCTTGTAGATAAGATCTTAATTCCTTTTTGAATCTTGGCTCACTCTAGGTGTCCCTTAAGCCACTTGGAACACAGTTCCACGCTCATATAGCCCTGTAAACAACAGTTTTTAGCATCTTGTTGGATTTTGCACAAGGTAAGATCATCAGCCTACTACCAGCCCCTCTAGTAGAGTGTGTATGTAATGCCGAGCTTTACATTATTTCGTCAAAAATAAATTTGGGATTCTGAGTTTAAATGACTTTGTGAAAAAATATGAATAAGTTGTCTGACAATCTTTTCTCAACATACAACCAGTTTAGACTAATATGCATATCAGCTAGCCTACATTGTTCCTAGAACAGCAGCCCAGTACAAGTCTAGCTGCCTTATTTTCTGCAATTTGTAATCTGCTAAGTAGCCTTTTCGAAGCAGATGCCCAAATAACCGAGCAATAATCCAAATGGCACAGAACCAGAGTACAAACAATTTGTTTCAACAATAAGGGTAAAAGGAACTGTGCACATTTCCTTGCGACAGCAACAGCTCTGCTCATTTTAGAAATTATACTGTTAATATGTTGCCACAATGCTCCTGAACACCCGCCCACTCCCTCACCACCTTCAGATCCAATCTCATTCTTCAAACTGTACTTCACTATTATGATTATCCAGAATACAGGTCTATTCAGTGCTTTAGGTGGGCCGGTACGCACCGGAACACACTACCCCCACTTCTAGATTTTATTCCCTGGCGTACTGGGACTTTTTACAGCACACCAAGACCTCTCACAAGCTCCCAGTACCTGTCCTCTCCATATCAGAGTGTCTACTGCCAGTTCATTAGATTAGGGTGCACTACGTCAGGCTTGCCACTCTCTTTTCTCGGGCACTGCGTGACGCTCACTCGTTTGTTCTCGCGGAAGTGGAGCGTCTCATTAACCTCGGGATTCCAGCTTGTGTGCTCCGGAACAACTCTGCTGCGGGTGTGCTCTGCGCTCCACTGCCTTTGTTTCAGAGGGAGTCACAACCATGTTGGATAAATGTGAAGAAGCAAAGGAATAAAAAATAGTAATGTTGGCGTGGCTCCAAAAGGGCACAAAGAGAACGCAAACAGCAACGAATTCTGTTAATGACGCAGCTCTACGACAGTCAAATATACGCCTACATAGGCAAACACGGAGGCAGAAAAGTAAAAGTAGGCCTTGTTTGTTTTGTAAATTCATTTTGTGAAAATCAGCATTATCCTCTAGTATCTTTTATTCACTGTAGAAATTCAGAACGTAGATTATTACTTGATGATTTGCCGATAACGGCTGCCCGATATCACATGTCAACAGGTGGATAAGTGGAGTACTGGCACTCATTTTTTTTCCACTCAAAGCACTGGGCCTATTCATACTTTCTGTCAGCAGGGGTCCGCTTCGGTATACATGACCTAAAAATCGAAATTCGGCGAGGATCTGCCTGGACTCCTCTGCAGATGTTCAGGTGCAGCCAAAAATTTGTGATGGCACAGACAGTCGGCGTGGAAAACGCCCATGCTCTAGTATATGATTGGGTGCCCACCCGCCCTCTCCCTCAACACCTTCAGATCCAATCTCTTTCATGTCACCTCGCTCCGATCGCCTGTGTGAATTGTCTGGAATTACATATTATTGATCACACACATGCATGCACATACACAGATGCAGACGCTCAGGAAAAACAGGAGAAAAGTGAGTTTGGAAATTAACATGCAGTTGCCACTCTGCCTGCCTGCAGGTGGAAATGACAGAATTATTTTCTAGATGACAATTGTGTTTTATGTGTCTGGAAAAAAATGGCCTGACTGAAGTCTGGATACAGAACAATGCATGCTAAGCACAATTTAGTTCATATGGAGTTTTCTTTCTGCAGGGGGCCATTTAATGGGACAGTCTTTTTGTCTCTGTAAATGCGAGACAGAGGCAGGCTTAGCTGCATACGGGGCAGGTGAAGGCCATTTTTATAGCACATGGGAAGTTGTATAGCTTTTGTTCTCCCTCTCCCTCTCTGTATCTATGGAAACTTCTTTATCTCGACCGCCATCTCACTAGTATCTCCAAAAAGCATCTGCATCTTTTATCTTCCACATCTTATCTGAAGTGCCAGACACAAGGAATTGCAATCCAAAAGAGAGAGGAATGAAGGGATAGCAGCACTCACGAATTAGGGAGCAGGGGAAATATTGAGAATAAACAGTGTGATGGAGTGATTCAAAGACAGATTCAAAGGTTTTCTATAGGTGCCGTTTAGCTCTGCACTCACACAAAGTAAAAGTTTGTCCTTGTCAGCTTTCCTTTATACCCAGAGCAGCATAAAACTGCAAAATTGTAAAATTGTAATTTTAATGACTCCAATATTTTACAATTAAGAAGTCATTTTACAAACATGAGTTTCGACAGGAATAAATTAAGTGTTCCTTACTCTTTCTGTAAAACAAAATAAAAAGTAATTTACCTTTAAAATTCCTGTGGCAAAATACAATGCATCTTAAGACGCTCGTTTTTTTGCACATTAAGCCTTAAGGATATTTATGATCATGACCAATGTTCTTCAGTATTTCCATGAGAAATGGTGCATTCCTGAGAGCTGGTGTTCATTTCTGATGTCACCGCGAGCTGAAAACAGCTGAGGATAATGTGCACTCAGACAATCAGTCAAAAAACACAATAAACGCTCCTTTTAAAAGACGTGAAACTCGACGAATGTTTAGTGGTGTTGTCTCCTGTACCGACACTAAAACATGAAGCTACACACAGATAAATAATCCAAAAGCGATTCTTTCAGCTGCTTCACAAAACAAACAGACGACTCCGGGTGATAAATCCCTGCTGAGCTTCGTGTTTTAGTGTCGATACAGGAGAGGACACCACTAAACCTTCGGCGAGTTTCATGTCTTTTAAAATGAGCGTTTATTGTATTTTTCGACAAATTGACTGAGTGCACATGTTCTTCCATTGTTTTTAGCTGTTTTCAGCTAGCGTTGACTTCAGCAACGAGCTTCAGCTCTCTGGACTGCACCGTTCGTCAATATAATGCTATAGAGCATTGTATTTGATCGTAAATATCCTTATCATAAATTGTAATGTGCAGAAAAAAAACAAACTTATTTCATTTAATTGAATAAATTGTCACTTAGTAATTAAAATAAGGTACTACTGCTGCTCTGTGGACAAACTTGGTCTCCTTAAAAAATTGCACAGTCCGACACATGATTGATGCTAGTTTGCTAAGACTGTGAAATTTTGGTGCATAATAAACACCTGATAACTTTCCATCCAGTTTAAAGGTGAAAGTCTCTGCTGGCCAGTTGAAAAAGTCAACCGCTCTTCTGAGTGTTAAATGACTCTCTCGGAGTCCCTGCCCCTGGTTATAAAAGTAATAACCTGTGGTAGCGTCAAAAGAGCTCTCTCTCCCAGGTTGCCAAAGTGTACTCAAAAGAGGAGAAGAAAAGGCAAGAAGGAGGTAAAAAATGGTAAGAGAGAACATTTTCATTACAGCCCTCAGTGGTGGTTTCTATAGCCTCTGGGATTCACGGTAACAGATCTGGTCTTCATATGTTCCAATTATCAAACCCTTTTGACTTCTATGCCCATGTGAGAAGCCAAAAGAAATTGTATCCCATGAGCTTTTTCTGTCACACAGCTGGAGGGAAAGAGAAAAATAACAATGCAGCTCTTTTTAATTCAACTGCTACCAGTTTGCATGTTACTAGCAGACATTTTCCACTGTTTCACGAAGCTCTTTGGAGTGCTTTCGCATCTTTCTGCTTTTAGTTTTAGTTAACTCTTACTGCTCTTATGGCATCACATTTTAAGTCTCAGTCGGCAGCTGTATTTAGCAAAAAGCTGTGATATCACCCTCTGTACACGAGCTGCCCAGTGCTGGTGAACATAATGGAGCATTTAGCAAGTGAACAGCAAGATATTTTCCTCAGAGCTAAAAGAGAGTGAATATTAAATTTATATTTGCCAGGTGGCCGGAAACATGACTCCAGATGAATGTTAATGATGCTCCATAACTGCACTGACTCACTGGATGTAGACTGTTGGTGTAAGTCTGCCACTGAGTTTCTATTTCAGCAGGCATTTACGTCCCTTAAGGCTATCTGTGTGAAAATACAGACAAGTCAGAGTGTTTTATTCTCCTGTAGAAAAATGATAATGGGTGCAGCCAGATCTTTCTCCCGTGCTTACAGGGCTGGCTATATGCAAGACTACTCCATATTTATTGGAGGTGCAAATATTTGCTAAAAAAATGGCCTTACAGTAATCCCTGAAGCAGAGAGCAGAGTGTAACAACTTGTATAGGTCAGAAAAGATGGAAAAGCATAAAAGCTCTCCTTTAAAGGGTGATAATATGTTGTGTCTGTTGCCTCCAATTGACCAAAAATAGCAAACTGCTGCAAGTGACAAGCACTTTTGCTCATTTTGTTTCTTTGGATTGTGATTATCAACCCGATGTACCTGCACATTTGAGTTTACCACACTAAGAGCCTTTTCACAGCAAGAATGATTTCTCATGCAGAAAACTCAGACAGCAATAAAATATAGATCGACTCAAGGTCTACACTATAAATACCTCCACAGTGGCTCAAATCTGGCTGCAGCGGGATGTTTTGCATAATGATGCACTTTCAACTCGATTGAACAGGACATTGTCGGATAAGTCTTGGATTTAAATTCACATTCTTGCTTGGCATGTTTCCTACCTCAGTAAAGAGCAGGGAAACACCACAACACCGTGTTCTAAACAAATAAGTGACAGTTTCCTTTAGATCCACCCACTGTGCAGACTGAAGCCTGTGGATACTCTGTGATAAACTGGTGAGTCAGCTGCCTTTCTCAGGCCTCAACCCCCTCTTATTTTCTAGTTAGAAAAAAGTGTAATAATTTAATTTTAAGCTTTCATCTGTTGGGTATCTCTGCAACCTCCTGACTGTACAAAATATTCAGATTATTGATGCTGCTTTTCTTCAAGTAGCAGTATTATCTTTCTGTCCAACAGGACAGACTTGTCTCTCTAAAATAATTCTTTAATTTATACATTTATATTTTCAGATCACTTGCTCTCCACAGATCTTAACCTCTTTATCTTTTGTTCACTTGCTTTCTATGACCTCTCTTTCTCTCTCACACTCACACATTTGCACACACGCCGTCTTGTTGGCTTTCTCTGACCTCCCTCCCTCCGCGCCTTCCTCCTTCCTTCTTGCTCTCTCCCTCTTGCTTTCCCGCTGTCTCAGTTGCTCTGACCTCTCAATATCACACAAGCTGTCAGTGCCAAACTATGAATGTCCCTTGACACTTATGCGACTCAGACTCCCTTCGGCACTTCCATTTGCACAGAGCCAATTTCAATTTTTATAGTTGCTCGGGTGGGGGCTAGGCTAAAGCCTGCAGTCAGAATAAGCCAAAGTTGGAGACACAGACACAAGTGCCCTAAGCAGAAAAATGTGTGTTCTTGTCTCTGTTTGCCTGTGTGTGTGTGTGTGTGTGTGTGTGTGTGTGTCTTTGTTTGTTTCCTTGCAAAGGTGGCTCACTCAACCATGGAGGCCATCTGAACCCACCTTTTGGCAGTTCTACCTTCTGAACTAACTACCCAGCATCCCTTTAAAATAGCCTGTCAAGTGCATTTTGTGGATATATTTCTCTCTACTTAGATAAATCAGCCTAATGCATAACAATAACTGTTAAAGAGGTAATTAGCATGCTAATGAAGACTCATGATGGCAGTGAGCTCACCAGTAGGAGTGCATGGTGCTTTTGTGCTGCAGAGCAGACTTTCTTTCAGCACCGTGGACAGCGCCAAATACTTCACTCTGTGTGGGAGGCTGACAGCTGCACACATCAGTGTTTAACCATGGATGGATAATGACACCACACATGAAAACTTGCCATTCAAGTGTGCAGTATTTTATTTTTATGCAAATGTTGGATCAAGCTCTGATATTTGTGGGCCTTTTGAAGAGGAGAGTTCCTAAGTTGTTGCTCCAAAACAGAAAAAAAGTGTGTCTGCATCATGTGTCCGATTCACATGCCTCCAGAAAATGTACAGGGAGAGGAAGAGAGAGAATGTGTCATTGCATCGTGCTGTGCTCAAAAAGCAAGGCATCCCTATCATAGCCCAGATTTCCTTCACACATGGTGTCTCACATCAGCATGTCTGGAAGCTGTCCTCTCAACCTGCGGTACTCGGTGCAGTACAGATGCTGCAAAGACAGAGAGAGACTTTGCTGTTTTCTTTTGATTTTGTTAAAACTTATCATATTGCCAACATAAACCTCCAAATTAAAGACCACCTTGTTGTTAATTTCAGGCTTAAGATGTGAGATTCACCTGTTTTGCATGCTTGTGTCTGTGTAGGCATAGCAGGTGCAAATGCACTTCTATGCATGTGTACCCACTCCCATGTAATTAACTACAGCGAGTGCACCGGCAGAGGATTTTGGGACTGAACAGCTGAGTGCATGCATGCAGTCCAGGGAAAAAACAACAACAACAACAACAACAACAACAAAAATGCTTAATTTGTCCCAAGTGAAAAACAAAATTCAAAATGAGGCATGTGTTGTTGTAGTGCCAGTGTCTTCTTACTCTGAATATTTCTTTCTCTTAAGGTATCACTGGTAGTGCGTTGATGAGGTTGTTGAAACTATGCTTGACAGTATGCTTTAATATCTCACCTTACATATCCAAAATACAAATAAATAAATAAATACAATTCAAAGGTTTTGAGGAAGAAGGCATGCAAGGAATTGTGTTCATTTTCTGCTCATTCAAGTATGGCCACTCTCTACTAGAAACAAGCCTCTGCATGATTTATTGTGCCATTGATTCAAAGAGCTCTGAAAGAAGCAGCACAACACAGTCCACCACTGGCTGACTCAGTGTCAAGTAAAAGTAAATCATTGGTTCACTTGCACTTCCTTTTCTAGATGCACGTTGACTGGATGGTTATTTGAATCTTACATCAGCTGAGCAAATTCATAGTGCTACATCATGCTGCAGATGGTGTGGACCAATAACACAAACAATGTGTGTCTGTAAACAACCAGTCGTTCTTTAAAAACAAGTTGTATTCAAACATTTTAATGACCTAAAACCAACATAAAGAATGGGCAAACATTTAAATGGAAGACAATGCACCCTCCACCCCCACCCCCACCCAAAAAAAGGATATATACCCTCTGTTGCCTCCAAACCTTCAGTTGAGATAAAACAGTATTCATAGAGAATAATTAAACCATTTCTATCTGTCACTGCAGGGAGTTTTCATCTGCTCGGCAAAATCAGTTTCTTGAGCTTTAAAGAAATGACTGAAGGTGCCACATTAATGCAACGTCATTAATAGGAATTATTTTCCCTGAAGAGAACTTGCCTGCTTAGTGTTTGAACCCTCAACTGAATACAAATAAGCAGCGTGCATCATTCATAAAGGGACCCTCAGGCTTCCCTAGATGTACCAGAAAAAGGCACAAATATTGATACAACTTGGAGCATTCTCAGAAGAAAACACGGTGCGTCAAAGTCATCCTAACTGCTCCTGGTTAAAAGTATTTTGTACCTGCATAATTACTTATACAGAGAGGAGTTTAGCTGGATTGTGCATCCCTCATTCAACGGAACACTGAAGAAACTCAAGTAGATCTTTCCTCATGTAAAAGAATGTTCTCACTTTTCTTATGTAAAATAATTATTACACTAGGACAGACACAAACACTGCAGATCAGGACTGCACAATTGATGGAAATACAATCAAAATTGCAATATGGCTAAGTGCAATATGCAAATTGCAAGAAGCTGCAAGTGAAATGTGTGAAAAACAGCATTGTAATGAAGTGCTGTGGTGCTGTAGAGATGCCCTGATGTACAAATCTTGCTCTCAAGATGTAAGAAAAGACGTTACAGACTCAAACTAATGTCACAACATCATGATTGTAATATTTTTTCTGTGAAAAAGAAAATCATGATGCAAAAATCACAATGTCCATTAATCGCGAATCATATTATAATCACAATGTCTTTTTGAAAAAATCACAATTTGATTTCCTTGTCCGTATCGCGCAGCCCTACTGCAGATATTTGGCAAATAATATGAAAAATATAGTAATTATGAGAAAAAGAATATTAATTTCTAGAGATGACACTTTATTAGACAAGTGCCTACAATTGTTATTGGGGACTTCATTTCAAACATCAGACAACTGAACAGTAAACACTTTACTTGTTAGTTATTGAGTAACGGACCGCCCTCTTCTGGCCCAACTATGTAACTACACCATTTGAAATCACTAACCCAAGCTTTTTTTCAAGCCTTAAAAACAATTTTAATATTGGGGCATTTTAGAGAACATATACCCCGATACTGATAAATTTGCAAAAGGCTGGAATGAGTTGATATTAACAGCAAACCAGAATATATCGGTCAGGCCCTGGTTGTCATTATGTTTTTTTTTTAATTTCATATTTAATTCTCCTTTTTACTGATGAAATGACCCATCAGGGCTGCACAATTTTGAAAAAAAAATCAAATTGCGATTATTTGGACTGATATTGCGATTGCAATATGAATTGCAATGTAAGAGGAAATCATGATTTTTAAATCCTTATTCTCATTTTCATTAAAAAAGATATTAAAGTGATTATACTATGATTATTGCAGGGATTCCTGTCAAACAAAGATGTTTTCTTAAATCTGTAGAATGTGATGGGTGGGCCAGGACAGCTCTGCAGCACCACAATATTTGAATTAAATGACATTTTGGACACACATTTCTCCTTTAACATAATTGCGCCACATGTGGTTTTAAAATTGCAGTGGGCTATACTGTGATATCGATTAAATTTCATTTAATTATGCAGCCCTATGACCCACCAGTGCAGACACAAAGCACATACACAGACATGGATATAAATGGTGTCTGTTTGGTGATTTCTTTTTAAGAAGACTTCATCAGTTCACTGAGATGAGACTTTTTTTTCCGAGAGTGTATACCTTAATCACCCTCCTCTGTGGAGCGTCCTCCTGCCTGAACCCTGGCCCTTTGTTTTCTGTGCAGCAACAGGGACGATATGAGAGGGAGAATTAGCGATGCGGCAGCAGCTGATAATCAGAGAGCTTCTGCTCAAAGCCTTCCTCATACCGAAAAAAAAGCTCTGCTAAGTGGAGGTAGTGTTGACTTAACCTAGATTAGCTCTTCATTCTCATCCAGGGCCTATGCGTGCAATTGAGAGGGTTATTTTTAAACAAATTTTAGAGTCTGTGAACATGCACTTGTCTCGCCTGGCATCTCAATAATAGGTCTGATGTATCATTTAAAAATGTGCTGCACGTCTTTTGAAATTACAAATCACTTAACAATTAATATATGAAAAAAATTTCGCTTAAGTCTTTTAAAAAAGGTAGTTGCTACCTCTGCCAGTCTCAAACACAACCTGACATGATGTGCTCTCTAATGAGCCCACAGTCCTGAATTATACATGGTGAAGAGACTCTAAGCTCTCATTCAGTGAGGACGGTGGGACAGAGTTATAAAACTCTTAAAGCTGTAAGTGGACTTTGTGTTCTCACAGGTCAAGTATAAACATTTATTCCACTCTGTGTTACACATGTCAGCAACATTATTTAGAGCACCTCCTTCATCCAACCCATCAGGTAACCTTTCATTCAAACCAACATTTTTTACACTGGAGTTTTTCATTTTAATTGTATAACACTGGTTATGTTACATACTTATTTCATACAAGATGTTGTGATCCTGGAATTGCCAATGTTTTGGTTTGGTCTAAATTTCTTTTGTAGTCCTACTCATTAGTAGTGTCAGTTGATCTGTCTGTTGGTTGGTCCCTCTATCAGTTTCTTTCAGGCTGAAATTTGTTCGCCATAACATTTGTACAGTTTTTTTTATCATTCCCAGAAGATGAGTCATACAGATTCCGGTGACCTGCTAAACATCATCCGACATGATGATGTTATATGGAGACACAGAGCCGCTAGCATGGCTGCAGAGACGTTTTGTTGCCATCATGCACAGATTCGTTTTCTGCACTTATAATAAGGATATTTACGATCACATGCAATGTGCTACAGCATTATTATGACAACCAGCACAGTCCTGAGAACTGGAGCTCGTTGCTGACGTCACCGCTAGCTGAAAACAATGGAGGAGCATGTGCACTCCAATCATCTGTCAAAAAATACAATAAACACTCGCTTAAAAAAAGGTGAAACTTGCTGAATGTTTAGTGGTGTCCTCTCACGTACCGACACTAAAACATGAAGCTAAACACGGATCTATAACCAAAAAGTGGCTCTTTCAGCTGCTTCAAGAAACAAACAAACAGACGATTCCGGGTGATAAATCCCTGCTGAGCTTCATGTTTTAGTGTCAGTACATGAGAGGACACCGCTAAACATTTGGTTCGAGTTTCACATCTTTTAAATTGAGTGTTTATTGTATTTTTTGACAGATTGTCTGTGTACACATGCTCCTCCGTAGTTGTTGTTGTTGTTTTCAGCTAGCGCTGATGTCAGCAACGAGCTCCAACTCTCAGGACTGTGCCTGTTGTTATAGTAATGCTACAGAACATCATATATGATCGTAAATATCCTTATTATAAGGCTTAATGTGCAAAAACCCAAACTTCTCCTTTAAGGGCTAATCCACTAACCGATAGGTTAAGCAGAACTCTAAGTTCTCTAAGTAAATTAGTCGATATGGAATGGATGTGGTTATTAAATACTTGTGACAAAGATGTTTAATGGAGACAGGATATCTTGCATTTTAACAAACTTCAATATCAGTGCACAAACAGTAAACACTTGCAAGTTTTGAAAGACCAGGCACCCTCTGCTGGACAAACTACACAGCTACGCCATCATAAATCACAAGCCCAAGCATTTTTTTCAGCCTTGAAAAATAGTTTTTAATACTGGTGCATTTCAGAAAACATATTCCCTGATATATATCTGTGATAGGCCAATATTAGTCGATAATATCGGCAAACCCATGAACTGGTGGGGCTCTGCTCTGAAGTGCTGATGTTTATTGGGAACTCCACCTGAATTGCAGTATATTGATCATCATTTTTTCAAATTAGATGAACTGCACTGCAGTCTTTCCACACTCCCCTTAACAACTGCAGACCCAGTGGGGGATCACTAATGCACAGGATCACGTTAATGTATGTTCACACATCAATCTGTTCAGCTGTTTTCATTACATCTGTATTGATTTGGATGATTCAATGG
>JAQFJA010000003.1:16175972-16193361 GCA_029874485.1 Naso brachycentron
AAACCAGCAAAGGTCAGTTAAGAGTTTTAATTTCATCACCTCTGATCAATACACATGTTACTCGTAACAAAATGCAACATATTATCGGGAAAAGAAACAGAAAACAGATTTTGCAACAGCTTGTTATGACCCCACTTAACTATCAGACTGCCTGTTTGAAAAAAGGATTCAAAACACACAACTTCTATTGTAATACTAAAATGACATCTCTTTCTCTTCTCCCCTTAAGCCCCCAAACTACATCACCACCATTGTGGTGCAGGTCCAGTGCACCAATGAGCTGGTCGGTACTGTTATTCTTCACGAGGTACGGATTGTTGTGAGAGACAGGAACGACAACACGCCTCGCTTCCAGCAGCCACGCTACTATGTCGCAGTAAATGAGGTGAGAGAGCTGCATCTTTTGTTGCTTCTGCACGATCTGTACATCAAGATGTTTTTCAGAATTGTAACATGTTATAAATCATTCTGTTTTTAAAAATGAGTCAAACTCTGTGAAAACTGGTGCAGCCTATTTATTGGTTTCAGTCAATTTATCTCTGTGGCTCGTGTTGCTACCTGCCACAGAAAGTTGTTTGATTTTACCAGTGTGGTTGCCAGAATCTGAAATGTTTAAATCCCATATATAGTTGCTTTGCTTTAGAGCCCACTGATAGAAATTTACTGTAAAAATGGTCCTGAAGCGTCAAAGTAAGTCTTTGACTTAATGTTATTGAGGACTTTGACTATCTGCCTGCCTGCAGCTTTTAGTTAGGCATTAGTTCCTAGTTAACTACATATATTTTTATGTTTTGGCTTTGTCTTTAACAACAGTTCTGTACAATGTGGACACAGTGTGCTTCTCCATATTCTGACTGACTAGCGCAGCATTTTAGCAGGTTTGTAAACTGAAAACCAGCTCCAGTAATCATATTTGAAACCAGTATTTAATTCTTCAATGAATCGGAATCGTATGCCTTCGATGTTTTCAGGTCCTCTTATTTGTGCCACCATGTTTTTCTGTTAGTTCTGTGTCTGAAAAACTTGTGCATCACGACCTCAACATTCTGCATCTGTCCTGCTGAAAGTAATTATTTAATCAACATGGCCAAGAGGAAAAAAGGAATTGCCTAATTTCAAGAAGGATGACAAAACTGATCCTTGTTTATGTTATTTTCCAAGTTATCTCCTTTTAATTAAAAGGAGCATTTTGTTTTAACATGTTAAAATACGAGGCAGAAGTTTTACAGTGTTGAGTGTATTTAGATAACAAAGCTTTGTTGACATTAAAAACCTGTGTAGGCCAAATTTTTACCACACAGACAATTGTACAGAAATTGATGAAGAATTGGAATCATAAGCAGAATTTCACTTCAAGTGCCACTTCCCTGTAAATACAGGTCTTTTGGGCCGAGTTTGTACATTTGATGCATATGTATTCATGCAAACTAGCAGGTCAGGAGAGCATTTGGGAATTTTCTTGCTGCCTGCTCTGCATTCAGTTAAATGTATCTAGTGAGCACCAGGCAGGAGAACCTCGTCCTCCAAAACAAACCTGCAACAAATCCAGACAAGATCGGGACTCTGCAGTCACATGTTCTAAGATTTGGAGAAAATTCCCTGCTGGGTTCCAGATAAACTCAACTTTAGTCTCCATTGCTCACACCTCGTGTACATTGCGTGTTCAAAGTTCCTGTCACAGTGTGTTATTGTAGCCATATGCAGCTGCCCCAACAGTAAAGTGAGTCATTCTACATTGCTGTCAGTGTCTCTCCTGCAAGCTCTCCTGCCCACTGCCTGGTCCTGTGGACTTTGCTGAGGGCTCTGGGGAACAGCAGCGGTTCTCATACTTACTTTTTGTTATTCTGTCAGCAGTGTGCGTAAGCCTTCAGACTGCTGCTGACTGCAACATTTCCCCTCATGATATTTTTTTTATTCCTTTTGTACACTAATGGGGTGGAGTGGCAGCAGTAATAGCTGTATGCATGAGCTCTCAGCTGTAAGTAGATGTTGTACTCACAGGGGGCTGTTTGAGCTGTTTACTTTTCTTTCCCCGCTCATTTTTTTTTCTGCAGCTCACACCAGTTGGAACGACCATTTTTACTGGCTTCTCAGGAAATAACGGCGCTACGGACATTGACGACGGGCCCAATGGACATATAGAGTACAGCATCCTTTACAACCCCAATGACCCGGTACATGGACAAGTCACGCCACGATAAACACCCTCTACACCATTGTAAATTTCCTCAGCAGTCATAACTTATTGCTCTCGTCCACCTGTCTTTCTTTCTCATCATGTCGTCTCTCTCCCTCTTTCAGGCATCAAACGGAACAGTGAGCGTCGCAAACACCCTTTCAGGACACATTATTCTGGCAGAGAGGCTGAACTACGAGGAGAGAACTCGCTACCTGGTTTTAGTCCAAGCTAATGTAAGTGACCTGATCTGCACAAACAAAATCACCCTTTACTGCAGCTAAAGGACTCAAAAAGAGATACGATCATTTTCATTCATTATTCAAGGCCTAAAACATGTTTTTTGTGCACCCAAGGGTATATCAATCAAGTTGGTGTCAGTTTATTAATTTAGAAATGGCTTTAATGTGTGTATTCTGCAAATTAAGTGTTTAGACAAAGTCAGAAAAAGAAGTTAACATCGCACTGATTCCCGGTGCAAAAAAGGTTATGAGATTTTTGAATGGGATTTTGGATTATTGCCGAAAACAAGCTCTGTGATGAACACAAGTTTATGTTACTTAAACGTTTTGTTCAGTCTTCACAGATGAACACCCCTTTGTGTTTATTGAAGCATAAATGAAACTGCTAGAAGCAAAAAGCTATTGCTAGGCTATGAAAGAACAGCATCATGGTCACATGGCGTAAATGTCACCACCCTGAAGCATTCGACTTTTGATTTGATCTAGTGCACTTCCTACTTTTAGAGAAAACTCTGTCCTCTTAGCATGACCTGATCTAGCTAGTGATTAGCTGGTCATGGCTATGTTAATGCTATTCTTACATCATTTTTCAAAGATATTATATATTTTATTCCTTTTTTTACGTGATGATATCTAAGTCCCCAACAAAAAATTTAATCTCATTTAGTCACGTATTAGCAACCACCTTTTTTTAAGACGCGCACAACTTTAGAAATTCAAAAATTGGGTTTATACTTGCACATTTTATGTCCTTCCATCCTCCATCCATCGTCAATGGTTAATCTGAGGTCCAGTCTTGGAGGAAGCAGTTTCAGCTGGGGCCTCAGACCAGCTCCAAAGTGTTCCCAGGCCAATGCAAAGATATAATCTCTCCATCTGGACCTGGGTCTGCCCCAGGGCCTCTTCCCAGCTGGACGTGCCTAGAACACCTCCCTAGGAAGACGACCAGGAGGCAGGAGGCCTTACCAGATGCCTGAACCACCTCAACTAGCACCTTTTAACGCAAAGGAGCAGCGGCTCTACTCCAGGTTCCTCATGGATGACTGAACTTCTCTCCTTATCCCTAAGGGAGAGCCACCCTCCTGAGGAAACCCATTTCAGCCACTTGTATCCGCGATTGTAATCTTTCCATTATTTTTATTATTCTTATTCACTTGTGAATAAGACCCAGATATAACTGAACTCCATCACTTGGGGTAAGGACTCATTCCCTACTCAGAGTGGACAGTCCACCAGTTTCCTGCTGAGAACCGTGGCCTCAGATTTAGAGGTGCTGATCCTCATCTCAGCCGCTTCACACTTGGCTGTGAACGGATCTTGTGAATGATGGAGGTAAAAATTGATGATGCCATCAGGACCACATTACCTGCAAAAGAGCAATGCAGTCCTCAGTCTACCGAACTGCAAGTGTGGTAAAATGCCAACTGACTACCGCGTTTTAGGACTCACTATTTTACCACTCTAGACAACTGATCACAAATAGGACCTGATTTGTTACTTTTGTTTGAAGTTGTTTACGCCCTGATCATGTAATTCCACTGAACCAACCTCATCTCAACATGTGCTTTGCGTTCTGTAGCAGCAGCTGCTGTGTTCACACATTTTGATTTAGAGTGAAGAATTTGAACTTCTCAAGGACCTGTTTGTTTTGTTTGTTTTTCTTTTCTTATTTTTCTTAGCCTCATAGATTAACAGTATTTCCACCATATTTCAGATATTCCAGTTACATTAGAAAGCAGATATTTTGAACAGGCAGTCAATGGTTTGCTGCTCTGAGTCCTTGCACTGCATTATTTCTACTGCTGAGTGCCGTTTAAGGCAAGGTTGTTTTTTTGTTTTTTTGTTGATGTCATTGAGCAAACCATTTTTTGAATTTTAGCTTTACTTATACAGTACAAGGTCTTAGTATGTAATTGGACATTTCTCTATTGACAGCCGTTGCATAAACAAGTTGTTTAACATGCTTTTAACTTATTCTCATTCAGAGATTGCTCGCAGTCAGTGATATTAGGCTGAGAGAATTAAGCCCTCCAGTGTTTCATTAGTATTTACTTTTTTCTCCCTTTAAAGTGATTGAAGCTGTCTTTGAGATAGCTGTTTGTAGTGCGCATATACCAGAGCAGCTCTGAATATCAAAGTTATTTTAATTATGGCTTTTACTTGAGGGAGGGAATTTTCCTTCACACTCTCACAGGGCGACATGACTGAGAAATGATTGTAAAACAAGTAATCCTTGCGGTGTTGGTATGAATTCTAATGACGGTATTTATGTTATGTTCCTTCTTTTGTCCATACCCTTAGCCGTTAGGCAGCAAATATGTGTTGACAAAAGGCCACCACAAGGCAGTGATCAAGAATTTGACTTCAATTGGCAAAACACCCAGGCTGCAGTCTAAGAGTCACCCCATTTTTGTATGGGCAGTGAAGAAGATTTCAAAATTTTAAGTCTACTACACACTGTGCAACTTTGAGCCTGACAAAGGTCACTAAACGTGGTGATATCTTTGGTCCTGGCTCCAAAACAATGGTCCCTAATCGCTCAGTGAGAGAGGTCCATAGACAGCGATTGTGCTGGTCTTGTGACCAAAGACAGCTGAGACAAACCTCTGGCCGTGTCAGAAATTTAGGATAACCATCCCACAATTTAACCAACCAACAGACATGCATGGTGACGTGATGCACTGATTAACGCAACAGAGACGCTGAACCCAAACAAACAGATACAGTTAGCATGCTCGTACATACCTACCTCAGGCTTTCTTTACAAAACTGGCACCCCAAGTTAACCTCTCTCCTTCACCATGATCAAGTCCACATTCTCCTCCTCTTCCTCTTCTTCAGTTTATTCCACATACGTAAGTGCTAATTGCAAGGGCTCAGTTCTCATTTAGCTTCATTGTTTTTATCTGTAATATAGAGTGTACGTGGATGATGCATGCTTATAGGGTCCCCCCAGAGATGTTCAGACATTCGTAGCCTGCGATTCGGTGGGTATAATCATCGCACAGTCTGCCTACGTTAAATTGGAGGTCATGCCCAAGTTAATTAGAGCCATGTCACACAGTGTGGCAAGCAATAAACTTATAAGACTGCTAAAATCATCTCAACAGTGTATAGCTAGCATTATTGTTGTTTGAGAGCTGAGAGTCAGAACCTCCTAAAACAAGCAACAATTACCATGACTCTTGACATAATTACGTCTTAACAAGTGCAGGTCAGATATTACATTCTGTACTATAAACTAGACCAGGTGTAGCACTGCTGCATAGATAATCAAGTAGACAGCCCACCTCCTATTCTCTCTATTTCCTTGCATGAGGGAGTAAAAGACTCAAGCCTTTAGCCTGGCAAGAGGTCCTCCAGGGAGATTTCATTTTCTCTTGTGAGAGGAAGTCAGAGTGTAGAGAGGAAGAAGACACATGGCATTTACTAGAACTGTGCACTGCTTGTGTCAAGAGTTCAATTACACCGACAACGCGGCTCTTTGAAGTGTTGTGCAGCCCTCCTCTCAGGATACCACTCTGTGAAGAAACAATACCACAAGGTGGAATCTTTGAGGATAACTGCTGTAAAAATATGAGACATTTCTGAGAGAGAAAAAAAAATCTTAAGAAAAAGGTTTAATGGAATATAGATGAGAAGTGCTGTTCCATCTAGTTTGAAGTGGACTAATGTTGAGCATATTGTTTGCATCATGACACTTCTTCCACGCAAATACATGGACAAGTGGAAGCCTTTTTATACATGAGTAGCCAAAGAGACAAAGAGGCAACATCTCTGCCAAGGATATGGCTTTACATTATGCTACAAAACATAAAGCAAATAACATAATGCCATTAAAAGTGCTATAGTACCATTTATAGTGAAATTCTTATGTAGAGGTGAGATTAGTACTGTGCACTGTACATGAAAGCTGTAAAGTGTGTTTTGCTATTTTGGTGTTTGAATTCTCAGCAGTTAATTTCATTCACTATATAATACACTACAAAACACCTGCAATGTGCAGCATGTTTGAGTGTACATGCGATTTACCCTACCTTCTACTCCCATATACCACAATACAATGCTGTTGTGAATTTCTGAAGGAGAAAAAGAAGTAGCTCAAAAGCCATGAGGGTTTGCCTAGTTAGTTAGCATGTTAACTCGGTTTGCAAATCAACCAAAGACGTCTTATTAGACACCTGAAATTTGCCTTCACCTCTATCTGTGCCGAGAAGCAAAAGCTGTACCAAGAGAAGCGAAACATTCAGAGGAATTACATTCCAACGGCTTTAGCCACTGATAGCTAAATTAGCCATCAGTTCGTGAGCAAACTAGCTCGTGAGTTTGTGAGCTAAATCGATTGTGGGCTCTTACAGCTTGCGGTCAGGACATAGGACCATAGTTGACAAAACCAAACTTCCACAACATTAGAATTTCAACAATTTATTTTGGATTTAACGCTGAAAAATAACCATGCAACTAGGGTTGCAAACTTTCTTATAACCAAATAAGGGACAGAATATTTTGACCAGTGCTCTGTGCCACCACAGTGGTGTAGATATAGTGCCGCGATACAGGAATTTTGGAATATTTATACAGTACTTTGAAAAATAATGATACTAAAGAACCTTTTTCAAGAAAACCATTAAAAAAGTAAATCGACACAAATTAAAGGAGTATAAATCTAAGATTTGTATCTATGCAGTTGGTATGGACATACTGATACTGGAGGAAATGAGTGGTGAGACTGTTTCAAATATTCAGAATTGATATTTTGATATTGTAACACCAACAGTAGTGGGTATATTGTTATATGTGTGAGGTATGTATAAACGTCAAAAATGATCAAATAAATCACAGTTTTTACCTCTTTAGCAATAAACAGACACATTGCAAATGCAAAAGAGGCAATAGAAGTCATGACTCACCAAGTCTATTTTTTCCAAGGATACTTTTTGCTGTTCCTGACTGACGCATTCTTTTGTCCTTTTGCACAGCCAGAGAGAAATCCTTACATGACAAGTCACAGTTCACAGATATTTGAAGTTCATTTTTGATCAGCTCAGTGCTGCATCTGTTTCTGGAGTCTGACCATTTAGTGGTCATCAGAGAGAAAATCCTCTCAACAAAGGCTTTTGAGCCTGGCACACTGAGGACAAATGAGATGATCCTGAACTTGCTGGTCAGGTTGGCTTTCTCTGTGTTTTGGAAAACTGCCATCCACTTCTCACTGGTGGTTTTTGTTGTATCCTGTCTTGCTTTCAGTATTTCTTTTGGCAAGCACAAAACTCTTTATAGAGTTGATCCATGCTGATGGTCTCTGTCATTTTCAGGGCAGTCACCACCTGCTCCAGATGAGTGAAGGAGAGCTCTTCGTAGAGTCTAATAGGTTTAAGTTTCACCATTACATTCTCCGGTGAGAAATCAAACCACCTGTCAATGTAAGCAATGACAGTCACAGAACTTCAGAAAGTCCTGTTGCTGCTTGGATGTTTGTGCTGGCGCTTGTTTGTCCATCAGCTGCTTGGTCTGTTATCCAAAGAAGCGGTCCTGTTTCCGCAGCGGCATCTTTGTTTGGAACTTCTGGACTTCTTCATCGACATCTGTGATGCAGAGCTTTGTTTCCTCCAGCTTTTTTATGAGTTGATCAAAAACATAACCCACGTTGTAGAAGAAACACAGGTAAATGTCTGCTGCTTCAGTTTTTTCCTCATCGTCAAAAATCTTCTTCAGTGCCACTGGACAGGTATCCCCAAGTGACCCGAAGTATGCAGTGAGAGCTAGCCAGCTTTGCAGGAGTCGGTCAACAGCTGGATGAAGAGAAAGCCAGCGTGTGCAAGCGTGACACAAATTTCGCGCCACTCAATATCAGCAAAGTCAAAAAATGTCCGCTGTTCCTCTCTTTGTGAAGCAGACACTGAGAAGTGGTCGTAGATCTTTAAGACAAGTGTCTCAATGTCTGCAGACAGCTGGTCACATGCATGCTTGCAGATGTTATGAGCTATGTGAGCTGGGTAATTAGCCTTCAGAATGTGATCGTTGGCACTGTTGAACAGTTGGTACACGGAGTGTTTACCAAAGTTAACACTGGCATCAACTGATGCCGTCTGATATCCGGTTCATACTTCTCCAGACAGTTCATCAGTGCTTGATGAATGCCATCAGCTGTTTCATCACAGTCTTCATAAAAGTCCAGTAACTTGCACTGCACTCCATCAGACACAGAGAAATATCTCACACACACACTGGAAACATTTTCTATTTCCCTTGTTTGAGGCATCGGTGGCCACAGAGAAATACACAGGCTCACCTTCTGCCGGGGACAGATCATCCAAAGTATCCCGCACAGTCTTGGGTCCCAACACATTCATTGTGATCATCTCTGCTTTCGTGTGGCCCAAGTGCATCTTCTTCATCACATCTGAATCATTAAATAGATCACCACTGAGCTTAACACGACAGTCTGTGCTGCTGTAGTTGAGTCCATGTTTCGCCGTATGGCACGCATGAGGCCTCACTTGCAGCAATCTTGTCATTTTCTGCTGTGGATGTCACAAGAATGCACCGATGTTGCTAGCACCTTTAGCTAGTGTGGCCTTCCTGTGCATGTCTGTGGAGGCGTGCTGAGTCAGGTCATTCTCACCTCCATAAGCATAAAGTGCAGAAAGCTTTCGTCACTTCAACGTTGACTGGTTTGTCCCCTGTCTTTTTTGCCTCCCATTGCTTGTTGTAGCTGCACAGTCTTCTCTTTTTAACAGGTTTATCCATATTTCCAAATCCCAGATCCACTCAACAGAAGCCGACTACACTGAAACTTTCCATTTACAAGAACAGGCACGCTTGGTACACTGGTACGCATGAGGGAACCTGTGATTGGACTGCCAGCTGTCACCTGACGCGTGATCAGCACGATTTGTTATATCTGATCTGTGATCTGTGGAGTCAGACTGCCATCTAGTGACTGGAGTTGAGCAGCAGTCAACACATGGGATAACAGACATCCCGTGCGGGACAAATGAATTTAGCCCAATACATGGGATGTCCTGCCTAATACAGGACAGTCAGCAGCCCTAGTTGGCCTGCTGTACACGTGACCAGTATTCTTTGGTGATGCTCCAGTCCCTTTCAATGAAGGACCCCACCTTGACCAGCTGTTCCACTGTGCATACTTTTCCACACATCCCACTGGCCAACCTTGGATCACTGGCACTGAGGATACGACGCATCACCTCATCTTCTGGCATATCAGGATGTCACTTGAGACACAGAGCTCTGTAATCATAAGCATAGTCTCTTAAACACTGAGTAGGGGCCTGTACCATGGTGCGTAACTGTTCTTCAGTTTCTGCCTCATAGTCAGTGAGCAAGAGGGCTTCAAGGAAGGCTTTCTTAAAATCATCCCAGTATGTGGTGGTAGCTCTTGTAGCTACCCACCAACTATGAGCAGGCCCCTTTAAGACTGAATTAAGTACACCAATGAGTTCTATGTCACTTAATGGCCTGAGAGACAGGAAATTTTCACACTGCTCAAGAAACTTCCTGATGCACCAAACTGAGGAAATTCACTGTGGATAGGAGGTTTTCCTCGGACTGGTTGAGGAGCTGACAAACCATCCACGTAACTACCAGGAAGAGCTGGAAGGAGTAGACTGTTGGTCGCCATGACAACCGTGTCTTATTCACATTCTTTGTTAATTCCTCCTCCCACCTTTTGTCTCTCCACTTCAGACAAGTCACAGTCGCTTCATCTAGTTCTTGCATGTTAGAGTCCACATATTCTTTTCATTCATGCGCAAGTCTTTGCATTGACGCACGTAAACCTTCCTCATGGCTCACAGCGCTTTGTCATTAACTCCTTCTGCCATTCTTCCAGGGAGTCACGGGCCACCAATCTGTAACACACACACACTTCATTGTTTTAAATGGCTACAAACACACAGAAGGTCGGGCGGACTACTTGACAGTAATATTTTCTCAAAAATTAACCATCTTCAATCAAATAAACACACTTAAACTCAAGCGCGAATATCTTTCATTCTATTCCTCAAAATCAGTATTTCCTTTACAAACATAAAATCATACAAGCAGGCAATTCATCCACAGTTCGTACACAGATTTTGATCTAAACAAAGTCTCCGAAACACAAAGAAAGTTCCAAAAGTTTGTGAGCGTCAGCAAGTGAACAGTCACTCTGACTCGGTCCGCTGACCAGCGTTTGTCCTCCTGGGTCACGTTCCTCCAGGAGAACAGATCATCCCCAAAAAAGGAATAAAAAAATATGTAGCAGGAACAATGATCCACAAAAGGAGACGTGGTGCCACGCTGCTCTGTACTCAGGTGACGCTTTGGTGAAGCTGTCATTTATAAATTTGCATGGCCAACCCATCAACCTGGTCAGCAGGCCAATCAACATACAATTAAGTCCAACCATATTTCAACATTGCTGGTATCAATGCGTAAGATTTCGCAGATATTATTGTTATTATTAGCATTTTACAATAATATCACCTTTGCAAAAAATATGCACATTTATACATAAATCAAATGTACGTCACATGGGAGACCATTACAAGGGAACCATCAGACTGTACCAAACCAAACTCTACAGTAAGTGATGTCAAACATTTTAATAGATATTATTAAAGGTATCAGGGGTTCCCAAACTTTTCAGCCTGCAACCCCCAAAATACAGGTGCCAGGGACTGGGGACCCCATCGACGCTGGAGGTGGTGTACAAAGTTGTGCACAACGCACTATTAGGCCTACACTGGCATCAATACAACACAACAGCCTAACAGCCAGAACATTATTTTTAAGTGGTTTGAGAAAGAATATATAATTTTTTTTATTTGTGTTTTGGAGGCATCTTGTGGCCCCCCTCTCTGTGTCTTGCGACCCCTCAGGGGGCCGGGGCCCCCACTTTGGGAACCACTGGTCTTGATAATATGTAAAATAGTGGTGTAGGCCAACTGTAACCGACATAACTATAAGTTATTTAGTTTGTTAATTAGCCCTGTTTGCTGAGGAGTGTGTGTGAACCCCACGGCTAACTCTTGACCTACTTTGGATTTCTCACTCCTGGGTTACATCTCGAACAGACGCCCAAAACGAATGAGGCAACAAGAAATCATCCTCAAAAAATGAGTCCCAAAGACCCTTAGGAGCCACATGTAGAAGTTATGAAGGTATATTTTCTGCTACATGTGACAAAATGAAGACGGGTTCGTCCATCCATACAGATTTTTTTTTTAAACTTTCACCAATAAATAATAGGCTAAAACACAAAGGGACAGGCAGTCTCACTCTGTCCGTCTCTCTGTGTCTGTGGGTCTCATTCTGACGCTTTAACAGCCTTGACCGTATTTTAAACAGCCAATCAGAGACATTCATGAAATGTAAAAAGTTGCAAAAATTGTGTTTAGTGTGACTTGTGCAATAAAAATGAGATTTGATTAATAAATTAATTTTGGAGGCAATGAAGCAGGTGAGACATGAGTTTCAGGAAGCTTTTTTTTTTTTTAATTACATGACATCAGAGACGTTAGTGTGTAAATTCACCTGGTGGGACTTTCTTCTGGGACTGTTTCAAACTGTCGAATATTCTTTGACACAAAGCTAAACTAAGCGTGACAGTTAGCCTGCCCCAGAGCAGGCTTGTTCGCCGGCAGAGTTACCATGGTAACTCGGCGAGGAGTTGATGCCACCAAACTCTTGCTTAATAAGCCCAGACTTATCGAAATAAGTGAGGCTTTTCCTTAATCCTGCTTCATGGAATGACCCCCCTGGTTTTGAAAACATTTTAATGAATATAAAAAAGCAAAAAACCTTGGAGGACCAGATCAAAAACCAAAAACCAAGTTTAGACAAAGGTCCTCCATACACTCTTATGGAGGTACAAAGGTTAACAGAAAGTGACCAGTGCAGATTAAAAGAAAAGGTCAAAAGAGATTCAATTAAACAGGAAGAAAACATTTTCACCAAAGCGGTGTTGACATTTAAAATGTGAAACTTCCGATAAAAGTGCATGCGTTGATGTGTCAAAGCAGTTTGTCGTCCATCATGGTACTGAAACATTTACACTGCTGCACCACTTCAGCAGCCTGATTGTCCATCAACAGAGGAGATAAAAGTGAGATTTTTCCTAAAATCAAAGCACCTCTTTTGTTTTTGCCACATTAATGTCTGAAGAGGATGATTTGCCCCGGTTAATAAAATCTCTCACTACAGGCCCATGTTCAGAATGGTCAGAGCTGAGGAGGGACGCTAGAACGCGGTCATAACTGCCTCTGAGGCTCTCAGTGTGTGCAAAGCACTGACAGAGTGGCTTAGCAGCAAAAACATTGTTGGTCTTCTGTTTTCTAACCAACTTGACATGTATCTTTTGTCGTTTGGTTGGTGTGTTTCTCATTCATTGTGACCACCAGAGGGAGACATGTTCCAACAATGGCAGTTCAAGCAGCTGGACATGACTACACACTTGTGGCAACATGAGTATTTGAATAACTTGAGCAAATGCATGACTGCACTTTGCTCCTTGTTCCTGAGTTTTTCACATGACCTGACTTTTGGTGCAGAGGCTTTGATGACACAGAGAAACAGACCTCACACAATTTATCACACCGAGTCTGACTGACTGACTGACAGTCCACATCAACCACACACCCCATCCTCTGCAAATATACATCAATAAGTCATTTCTGTGTGTGTGTGTGTGTGTGTGAAGGACATCAAGCATTTTAACTGTTTTCCTCATGAGATGTAACTTCTTCTTGGCACACACATTCGTATGGAGGATAAATGATTTTGAATACCACATGAAACCTGCCCTAAAGAGGCAAAGACTCCACATGTCATGATGTTGTGTTTTCTATCAACAGTGTGACTGTTGGCCCCTAATCCTCCAGTCCTGTTGCTGCTTCTGTTTTTGTTGTGTACTGTACAGGAAAATTTCAAGTTAGCCGGACAAAACTTGCTCATATTTGTGAACACTTTCTCATTAAACTTAGAGTAGGCCTACTTTTAAGGAAAAGCAATTCCTCAGACATTCCTTCCTGTCCATCGAGAGGTCACCTCTACTTCACGCTGCTCTAATGACCTGTTTTGAGATGTAAACATGGTAAAGTTCTTTTGTTTTAAACAGTTTCATAAATGTGTTAAGCATAACAAGAGGAAGGCTACTGGCAGCCAGCAGTTCATATGTATCTGAGTTGTGTTATTATGTTGTTATGATATGATACTTGTCTCTTCAGCTCCTGCTTCTGTGGCTGCTGTACACTGTGTCATATCTGAAGAAAGGCTTAACTGCAATTAAAAAGTAGAGCTCTACAGAGACCCCCGACCAGGGCCCAAGCTTTTCTCCCAGCAGCCCTGAAACACACTAAAACTACGCTGTGGGAGATGGTTCCTACACCTGAGACAACAATCCCCAGAGGTGCTCTGACGTGGCTGTTTGGACATATCTGCCTCGCCTCAGTGACGTCACTCATTTGTCTGTGATGGCGTTGCATCATGGTCCACAACATTTATTTGTAGCCTGCGTCATCACAGGCCTTGGCAGGTTCCGCTCAGCAGTGAACTCACTGTTCCATCTACGGCCAGAAATCCACGGAAAGCCTTTTCATGTCCCGTCAGACTCAAACCTTCACACAGGCATAAACATGAAGGCTTCTGATGGAGAAGTATCATGATCATTTAAAGTGGCTTTATCCTCCAACCTGCGCTTTCTGTGTTACATTACGTCATCATTACCTCGAGATAAAGTCCTGGAACTGGTCACATGCGGGTCCCTGCGTTCAGATCCTCATTTTCTTCCCTTTTGCATGAATCCACGCGGGACATTTGCGACTTTGCATGTCCGCTCGGCTCGCTGAGGCGCGAGCAGACAAACCCTGAGAAGAGGCGGAGCCATGACGGGATTCATAAAACCCAAAACTTATTCTTCAACTCACTGCCCAAGAGCAGCGCGCAGCGGCCGACAGGCACCGCTGACCTCCGCGGATCACACTCTCTTTATAACACACACGCGCGCGCGCGCTCGCGCGCGGTGGGCATGAACACGGCCGGGTTCGGGATTTTGCGGTCAAAGGTTTGTTGTCGGTTTTACATTTTATCCACAAGAAGGAGCAAACCTGGCCAGAAGTGACGCGTGAATCCCGGGGAGGACGCACGCGCGCGCGCAGAAAACTCGGCTACCTGTAGCCTCCGTTAAGTGAAGCACAAGCTGAGGATAACTCTGATCTACAGCCGGGACCTCCGGACCACAGAGGCTCCACGGCGGGAATGTGACAGCTGGCCCGGCCACTGAAGGAGAGATACTCGGTGTCCGCACAGCCACATGATGCAGCATCCTCTGGACATGGGGGCGCATTACTATCCTCCGGAAGTTCTTCCCGACCACAGAACGCATCGCTACAGGAGTTTCATGATAGAGGAGATCCTAACTGATCACCCCGAGCACAAGGCGTCGGCGCCCGCCGGGGAGCTGCTCAAATTCGGGGTACATGCTCTGCTGTCCGCCCGGCCTTTCCCGAACCAACTGGGTAAGAGACACAGCCGCGAAGCGACGGATGACGAACTGACCGGACTGATGTGCTGCACAGCTCTCAGGAGTTCACAGGCCTTGACTATTATCAGCCTATTAACATTAAGATCAACCTATTTAATCGCAAGCAGTGAGGGCGTGTTTTGTTCTGATAAAGAAATGTCTCCCGAGGCGACATCCGCTCTCTTTCCGTGCGCGCGGCACTGTTTGATGCGCCATAACGAAGCAAAAGTTACCACGTCACGGGCGTCGGGAGAAATACGTCAGAAAAGCGGCAGAGCAGGATACACTCATGTACATCCAATGGTGGGGTTAGATGAACTGTTTTTATTTGTGGGAGAAAAACAAACAAACAAACAAAACGTCTGACGATGCTGATGAGAAGTGTAACGCGCACAGAATGTTGAAAAACTTTGAAGCTGCATGTGTAAAACTTGGACTCTCCTCTGACGCTCGGACAAAAAGGAAAAACGGCCTGACGGTGACGTGTTTCCGGTACTGACCTCGACACTAAGCAGTCTGTGGAATATCACTCACGGGCATCTGTTGTTTCAGGGGCCGAGGCGCGTTTCGACACCTTCAAAGTGTGGAGGAAGACCCGCCGCACGCTCCTCTTCCTCACAGGCCTGCGCGAGCCGCGACAGTCAGCTCAGACCCCAATTACTGACTGATTATTAACTCAGAATGCTCGTGCATGTTGACGGGAGAATTGTTTTCTGCACATTGCACGGCACCGACAGCGCGCGCAGGCCTTGTTGAATGACATCACCGACCTCATTTGAATTAAAGACGCGATCATAGAGCCGAATCTGAACGTCGCACGAGCCTAAAATCAATCAATGGGCCCAAATACAACAAGCTGATCGTGAAGACGCGGTGAATGGAACTTTAGTTCAACATGTCACTGACTGTGTGTGTGTGTGTGTGTGTGTGTGTGTGTGTGGTCATCTTAGTGCTTAAAGCCGACCAGACGAGCATCCTCAAGTTCCCCCTGTCCCCGCTGTCCTGCCCGCTCGGCTCTCCGCTCGGCTCTCCGCTGCTGGCCGGGGCTCCGGGCCTGCAGGTCGGCGCGGCCTCTCACCACCTGCCGCTGGACCTGCACCTCCGCGGGAAGCTGGAGCACGGAGCCGACGGAGGCAGCAAGACCAAGAAGGGCCGCCGAAGCCGCACCGTGTTCACCGAGCTGCAGCTGATGGGCCTGGAGAAGCGCTTTGAGAAGCAGAAGTACCTGTCCACGCCGGACAGGTGACCCACGCGGCTCTTAGCAGCCGCTCACCACACTCACACAAACAGAAAATACACATGGCCAGATCTGAAATGATTTGAAGAACTTCCGGTATCAGGCTCAGTCCACAGCTCTCTGTGGACTAGGCCTTGCTGTAACGGAAACAGTTTCACGTGCGGTGGATTTGCTTTGGTGTGCTGGTGCAGAGTAGGACGATAAAAAAAGAAAAGATAATAATAATAATAAGAAAAGAAGATTTACGATAATGTGTGGAGAATATTTTTGGTAATGAAGCGTGTGTGGGCCGGCGGTACTTGAACATCACAGCTCATCAGCAGACCTGATGCGTTCACGCGGCGGAAGGAGCGCCGGCTCAGCTGTGGACGGACCGGATGTCGGTTGAAGTGTGAAATGTGTGATTTTGTGCTGTTGTTCCTCACAGGATCGACCTGGCGGAGTCTCTGGGGCTCAGCCAGCTGCAGGTGAAAACATGGTACCAGAACAGGAGGATGAAGTGGAAGAAAATTGTAAGTTCGCCCTCACGATGAACAGCTGATGATGATGATGATGATGATGATGATGATGAGCTGTTGGCAGTGTGCTATCCAGTCTGCGTCAGTAGATGAATTAATGTGTGTCGGTGTGAATTTGGTTGTGTGTGTAGAAAAGCTGCACGTTGCTGTGGTGACGCTCCCTGACTGAAGGTCAGAGGTCACTGTGCTTTGCATTCAGACTTGCATCACAGTCTGCAGTTGTGCTTCAAAGCCCTTTTCTGCGCCTGCAGGTGCTGCAGGGTGGAGGCCTCGAATCTCCGACCAAGCCGAAAGGTCGCCCGAAGAAGAACTCCATCCCGAGCAGCGAGCAGCTGTGTGAGCCGGAGAGGCCGGCCGCCGACGCCGGCTTGCAGTCCGAGGGCTCGGGCTCGCTCACAGAGGGCCCGCAGGAGGAATGACCGTGCACACACACTCACACACACACACACGCAGAGGCTCCGGGACGCTCGCTGTGTTTTTTGTTGTTTTTTTTTTTGGATGGGGACAGATTTGGAACGCTGTGAGGACGTGCTGACGCTGGCGGAGCTGGACGGTGTCACCGTGCAGCCCGCAGTGCTGCTGCCGGGGAGGGGACTCGAACTGTGCAGTAAGGACGCGCGCGCACTCTGCATTCCTGTTGTGTAACTGTTTGTCATGATTAAATCTATTTTCACTAACACCGCTCTCTGT
>JAQFJA010000003.1:16222538-16232870 GCA_029874485.1 Naso brachycentron
GAGCTTAAGACAGTGTGCATTTTCAGATGATGATTGAGTTTATACATTATTCAAAACTCAGACTTGTGCATAAGGACTGTATGCCTTAAAACATGAGGAAATATCTGTTTCCATGATGTATAAAATGATCAGGTTATTACTACTTTGTAAGAGATTTTCCTTGTTGTATATACATATAATTTAATGCCAATGTCATATTGTTGTTTTGTTTTGTTTTGTTTTTGACAACAGGTAATTTATTGGGTAATTTTATAAAAGTAACTTACTTTTGTCTTACAGAACATTTAAAACCTTTAAGTTCTTAAAATGTAACTGTGAAATGTGGAGTTAACTACAAATCTGGGCACATTTTTATTAATTTTTATCACCATCTGTAGTGTAAAATGGGTGATTTGGGTTTTTCCACATAGGACTGTACTGTACAGGTTGGGAAATTTATAAGAGCAAAGGACTTTTTCGAGCTAATTTTGGTAAATTTGGGTAACCGGATGAGATCTGATGATATCTGGACAGGAAAGACAGTTGAGGTAGGCTGTGTGGGTCTGTGTATAGAAGGAGGCCACCCTGCTTTCCTAACTTATTAAAAATTACTCAATATAGCCTATAGAGTTCTCTATGGTATCTCTCTTACTTGCTACAGCTATCCCTTCTTGATGCCCTGCTGCTGCTTCAGCTGCCAGAGCAGCACCACATGAAGCCTGAAAATATTCAACGTTCAGGACAAACGGGATTCAGGGACACTGCTTGTAATTCGGGAGTGTCCCAAATTTTTTGGGATGTCTGGTCACCCTTACTGACTGTGTCATTTGTTCTCCGTGTCTTACACTTTACCCCTCTGGGAGGTGAAATTGGTTCAAACACAGGCTAATTTTTACTTGACCCAAGACTGGAAATAAGGCAACATTTTTGTACTTGGGGATAAAACACAAACAGAAAGTGTGTCAAAAATCATTTCTGCATTTATTGGTTGTTAAGAAACTGGGCCAGTGTGTTTCAGCTTGTGCAAATGGAATCAAGTTGGATCATGTGACAGTTTGACCTGGGATTGACTGTCTGTTTTCATTCAGGTACAAGAGTCCTGTAATTATTTACGTTACCTGTGACAATTTTCTCTGTTTCATCTGAGTCACACATTCATTTCATGAAATTGTATCAAACGAACAGCTTAACATTTTGGGAAATACAATTTTTCTTCAGCACTTTTTGCTAAGCTAATATCACACACAGCCAAAAAATAGTTGGACATTCCTTGTCGGAGATTTGGTAAATCATTTTCTAGTGAATAATAATAAAGGTCAGGCACGCAATCCTCTTTAAACAAATACAAGACCAAGCTATTACTGAATGATCAATGTAACGTTAGCTAGCTAGCAAGACAGGTAATCTAACTGGCTAGCTTGCGCATCTGTAAGTCAACCTGGTGGAGGTGGCTCACAGTCAGGTAACTTTTTTACACATTTTATTCTATTGATTGGTAGTGAATTACTATCAAGACATCTGTCTAGTGACTAACCAATATTCTCAGCACCCACCAGTTAACAACCAGACTTACTAAGGACATAACCCATTTGCTTCAGAGAGGCTACAAAAATGGGTGTGTTTGTGTGAATTGTTTCAAAAGAGAAATCAGCTTACATGTATTTTTCAGTTTATTTGCAAATCATGAATTTTGGCTCAACTTTGTATTTTTAAGTAGTTGGAGAAGATTTTTCCACTCCGAAATCCTTGAGGATTTAATGACAAATTTAAAATTTCACTGAAATATCATTCATATTTTGCTGAAGTCTACTAACTGGAAAATAAACAGGCCAATAAAAGGCTGAGGTTTGCTTGTACTCATGTTTTCTCTCCTCGCTCTCACCAGCTCCTGTCCACCTTTCAACCTTTCTGCTGTCTGAGAGAAAACAATATTTCTGGAAATGAAATGGGCCCCAAATATCTAACCTTACGTCTCATAATAGTGTTTGAAAAACCCACCTTGCTCAGGCACTCGTCGGGAGCAGAGAAAAGGCATAAAATATTAAAGTGGTCAGTGCTTTTCACCATCCCCTAAATAAGCAAGCAAATATAGTGAGAAGAGACGTGGGGAGACTGAAAATGCAGCACCCTGCCAGACACGTTTCCACTAATTGATTAAAGCCTCTTCTGTCTGCATCCTCAGTCTCCTCGCTACGCGAGGGCAAACTGTGTTGCAGCACTTTATCACTGGCATTTGTTTACTCTTAATCAGCTCCACAGTTTTAAAATGTTTGTTGTATGGAGGGATGTTTCCCTTATGGTCTCATAGTGGTAACAGTAAGCAAAAACATGGAGACATGATCAAATAAAGACACTGCTGTTGTTGCCGGTGCAGCTGTAATCCTTCAGACCAGATGTGACAAAAATCTTGCTGAAATAGATACACACATTCTCCTTTTGCCTGTGTGGCAGAAATATAACAACACAATCACAAGCTCTCAGCAACCTCACAATATAATAACTTCAAGCAAGCGCTGAGCAGCACACAAGGAATCAAAGAATGATTAGCTGCGATACCTGATGAGTGTGCAGTATGTAGAGCCCTACTTCACCGTCTCATTTTTCAACCCTTCAGAACTTCAATATGATTAAGTGAAGAGATTTTTGCATGGCTGCATGTTCACATTCAGGCTACATATGGGACTGCTTCAGTCCAGTCTGTAACTCCCTATAAATGGGGCAGGTTCCCCTGTGGGAGGTGGAAATGCTTCAGATTCACTCACCATTAGGGGAGCGAGCTGGGCGCAGCTTTGAGTTAGTGGCTCGGAGACTGTTTGCAACCAAGCACAAGGCGTTCGGTAATGACATACTAACTGGCAGAGACAGAAACACAGTTTAACGCATCATCAACGAGTCCACTATTTGAAATGAAGTCCCTGGTCGTGTCACATTATTCTGACAGTAACGTTCATTGTGATGGTCAGAGTCGATTTGGAGAAAAATTATGTTTAGTCAAAGAAAATAGATCTTAAGATATAAATCAAGTACCAGAAATAAACCACATGCACCTTCTGATGAGCCATTAAATCTCAATGTCATGATGTATCTGCTGGTAGTGGCTTTGCAAGATATTTTGGTACTGTCAAATGTTTGAGAGCAATTTAAAGTCTTTCTTTTCTGTTTTAAAAAAATCTGCGTTTATAAGAACAGCCGAAAGCACTGTGGTATGCATGCGAGGCCAGTAGTTGGCAGTGTAACTTTGTAATGACATACCATCAGAGCCACCGAAGTTGTTAACTTCTTGTTGCTGGTAAACCCGAAACAGAGCTTTAGATTAAAGAAATTCAGCCATAGACGGACTTCTAGAATTATTCTACGAACACTCTAATTCTCCTTAGTTGACTGTCGTCATATCCGACCTGCTTTGGGTGCACTGTGGAGTGTCTAATCAGAGTTTGGCAGTGACTGTTGAGAAATCCATTGACTTATGGTAGCATTAGCAATAGTTTAGTCACTGCTTACACAGGCTTTGCTGTTTGCCAGTTTACAGTCGGGAAGATGGTTGCATTTCAAAAGACTGCACTCTGGAACCTGGTTTCAAAAGTTTGTAGTTTCAGGGGCGCCAGCACGCGTTTGCGTGTAAAATTAAGGCCGAACTGCAACAGAAGTTTAACATTTGATGAAAAGACTTTCGCTGTGCAAACAACCCCTGTGTCCTTTTTTTTTTTAAATCTTAACCTTTTGCAGTTCATGTAACAGTCATCAAAACTCCATTACAATTTTAGTGATTTTAGTGATAAATAAACAAATTATCTCCAGACTCAAATCAGCTTGAACCTGAATTTTATTTATAGGTTTTTAACTCTATTTCAAAGTTTAATGTTAAAATGTGGTGATTGTTTAGAGCTAGAGTGTGGCCAACATTAGTGTAATGCAGATATACACTGATAGCGATATATATGTGTTTTGGCTAAAAAGCCGGAGTAGATCCAGGGGCGGAGTCAGGGGAGCTTTGGCCCCAGCTGAAATCTGATTGGCCCCTGAGGTGTCGCTGTCTTGTTAGTGATATTTTGAATTGGACAAGGATGGTAGACTGTTCCAGTGTTGTTTGTTTATGTTGCATGTATCTGTTTAAAAGATTATTACTGATAAAACACGATCAGATTTCTTATTCTTCAAAATATTGATTTCAGTATCATTTTCAAAAATCCAGCGTTGGTTGGGCTGCAGCGTCCCGATCTTGCTTCTTTTTTTTTTTGGTTTATGACAGCATCTGCTTTGAGGCCAAACCTTTTTTTTGTAGCATCTCAAAGTCAAAACAACCCGACCAAGAGGCCACATCAGCTGTGGTATTTTATCCATGTGGCCCCGTGTTCTTGTCAGCATTCAATTTTATTTCTTTTAAAGTGAAATTAAAACTGAAATTATGAAAGAGTTAAGTCTCAAAGCCTGTATAAATAATAACATTCAACTACACATTTATATCACAATTGGTCTTAATTTGAATCACCCAATTCCATTTTACATTGAAGTCATCATACCAGAGTTATTGTATCTGAAGTAAAACATTTATGCCACCCAAACAAACATGAACATTGAGTCTAATTTTCCACACAGAGACACAATCTGAGCAGAACGACAGATAACAGACTGTGACTGCGATGAATAGCCTCTAACCTGCACCATTGTTGCTCAAAATATGCTGTTAACAGCATCCTGTCTGTCTGACAACATCTTTTCATTTGTGGTGGCAGAGTGAGGAGGCAGGATGCTATCGCACATGATCAGTGAACCTCTCAGACCGAGCTGCTCAAGTGTAGCTCAGCACTGCAGCTCCAGGAGGAAATAAACTCCCCGGGCAGGCTCAGTGTCTTTAATCATTATAATCTTTGTCATTGTCACCATCAAGATCATTCCCCATATCACTGCAATTATGACAATTATTACTCTGTATCATCCACATCAGAGCTCTGTGTACCTTTAGCTTTATTGAATGCAGAGAGGGATGACCGCCCTCTTGTGTGTCTATAAATAAACGAGCACAGCAGCCAGTGAAGGCTGGTGCTGCATGTCTATGTTGTTTTCAGAAAGCTCTGTTTGCCCTGCTGAACCTCCAATCATCAGGTGAATTGGATTCAAAGCATTGTGCTTGCCGTAACTTGAGAAGAGTGATTAGAGGAATAGACAATGTTAATTGAGGTTTTTGTCTAAAAATGCTAAAATGCATGTTGGATTTTAGGATGAGGTTGTATAGCTTGACGGCTGTGGGCCACTGAGGCATTAAAGGAGAGGCAGCAGGTTCTGCTTGGAGTGTTCGACCAAAGGAGTTTTAAATTAGAAATGTGAAGGAGCAAGAGGACAGCAGGGAATTGCGATGTGTTTAGATTCATTCATTCATCTTTCTCTTCATTTGCGGTTCAGGAAGGATCTCTCCTGAGTGTTGCACTAAAATTGTTTTGTGTGTGCTGTCTGTGTGTGTGTGTTTGTTTCTGTGTGTCTGCACTTGCATTCACGTGTCTTGCGAGCCTGTGTGTGCAAACAAAGATAATTCACTGTTCTGCTCGGGAATGTGTCCACACTTTCTGTTTGGAATGCCACTGAGCCAAATTATACCTTGTGAACGAGCAGGAGGACCGCCGTGTCTGCTGCAGTCGCTGGAAAGGAAACATGAATCTTTCTGTCTGTAGTGCGTGAGCTTTGGGAGCAAGAGGCAAGCTGGAGAGAGAGAAAGACAGAGTGGGAGCATTTAAAACCCACCTGCTCTTCTCCCTAAACTCATCCTCCTCTATCATCGACCATGTTTTATAAATTTGACTATTCGCGTAAATAAACTCTGAAGTGCAGCCGTATCCATCACCCTCTGTTGCATCAGCCATAAAATATTGAAAACTACTGTCGGTGATGTGACACAAAGAAGCAATGCCGCAAGATGTTTACACAAAGCTCTATATTGTGTTCCTTTCTTTGTGAGTTTGTTGTATTAATGTCAATAGTTGTAATATGGTTTTTTTTTTATCCTTCCCTGCAGGATCGGCCTTCTTCTTCTGGGAAAGCCTCTGGACAGAGAGACCACAGACCAGTACCGTCTGATTGTCACAGCCTCTGATGGCAACCCCGGAGGGGTGAGGCACAACCCTTTCTATTAAATCATCGGCATCGTTCCTCAGGGTCGACAATCCTCGAACATTTTAACACATTAAGTTCAAAGATTTCCTCACACAAGCTTTTTACCTTGTATTAACTCAGAAAGCAGCTTGGAAAATTGAAAAGTATGTTTGAACTCATTGATTTATAAAATCTGTGGTAACACGACGAGTCAGTTGTGGCACTTCCTTGTGCCAAAGAAATGTGACGCCAGAATAATGAGGGCTGGTTGCACATGTTAATATGACCCAACCGATATGCCGTCTTTATGCTAATGCTAAAATTAGGGAGCAGAGAAAAATCTGATATCTGATAAATCTGCAGATATTATATTATTTATAATATTATCTGTACATGGTCATACAGTAGATACTTGTGACAAAGATGTTATGGATGCAGGATATCATACTTAAACAAACTTTGTAGTAAACATCAGTGCACTGAACACTTAATTAATTAGTTATTGAAGGAGCCATATACAAAATTGATTTACCACTAGTGGTCCCAATTCTGAATCAGCTTTACACCAAAACAACCCTGCATGTCAGCCACACCTCCACCCCGACACTCCACCCGCCCCACCCACTGTTCTCAGCAGCTCTCTGCTCAGGAGAGGAAAGAGGCTCACCAGCGGTTAGCATTAGCTCGGCTGTCTACTACATCTTCTCGATGATAGTTTAAAGTTATTTCAAGTGAAAAAATGTCTCAATATCTCTGTGTACGAAGCATGGCGAGTTGTAATCTTAATCACAACACAATAGAACAACGTTTATGGAACTACTGAGCTACTCATTCGTTCTAGCTCAAGCTATGCTTGTACCCTCCTTCTCAGACAGCAAGAGAGGCCAGAGTCCTGCAAGTGGGTAACATTAGCTCGGCTGTCCACCACATTTTCTCGGTGAAATGTGATGTTATTTCAAGCAAAAAACCTCTCATTGTCTCTTTTTATGAAGCATGGTGGGTCAGAATCTCAACCACAACAAAATATCAGAGCGTTTATGAAATTTTTGAACAGCTTATGATGTTAGCCTTCCCAATCTTTCGTCTGTAGGGTTAGCTGGGCCTGTGTAAATATAAAAATATGCTTGGCAGCTGCTCGCTTGCATTGGCGGAGGGGATTCACATGAACTAACATGAACTCGCAGCCGTCCTGGCTACCAAAACAAAGAAACTGAAAAGCTCGATAACAACACATGGAGAAGGCGTGTGACATCACTCTCCATTCTAGACATCAATACAGCATGAGTTTTTTAAATAGCAAGATGTGTTATTCCTTTAATCTAATAAGGCTGAATTTTGTATGTAGCTCCTTTAAATTTAAAGAGATCACCCTCTGCTGGTCAAACTACGCAATTACACCATTTTAAATCACTATTCCAAGCATTTCATGTTCTTCAAGAACAGTTTTAATATCAGTGTATGTTGGAGAACATATACACCGATACCAGTTTGTCTGTGATAGGCCAATATTGGTCATTAATTTAATTTATCTGTCGGGCCCTAGTGCATCGATTTCCCTTTAAAAATGTGCTAATGTCATCATGCATAGTTACATACATTCACTGAGCTGTTTCTTTAACTTAAACTAAAGCTGCAGCAGACACTATAACTAAATGTGAGTGCTGGCTGCTTCGACTCCCACCGAGAGCCGATAATCATATAAACTGTCTTAATTTAATTAGACTTTACTTCAGTTGGCTCTGTTTCTGCAGCTGTCTCTGTTCCAGACAGAGGTGAAATGTGGTTCCCTTTTTAAGACGCTGCGTGTGATAGGTAATGAACATTAGCTGATGAGCTGTCACTGGAGTGATGTTGATTGCCCCCCTCTCACCTGTGCACTCAAACAATCAGATCGACAGCTCCTCTTCATCTTTAGAAAGACTACTTGAGTTGTTGAGCTCCACAAGAGGCATACGTTGCTGCTGATGTGTTACAGTATTTGTGAGCGTCTCAGAACTGTCAGAGTGGTGTAACAGTTTAGAGACTTAAGGGCAAGGGACAGGGTCAGATAAAAAAAGGCAAATAAATAAACACAGTGTAAGATGGGCTTCACCTCACAGGATGAGGTAACCACAAGCGGTGCCTGTTGTCCTGACACTGATGGACAGAATTTCAAATTCTCAACCTGTGGAGCGTCTGTGTGTGTGTGTCTGTGAGTACGAAGTGTCCTGTCCAGAGAGGGAATTACTTGCTCAGCTCGGAAGAAATACTGTCACAAAAGCAAGAAATGAACTCGAATGAAAGAGTGGGGCAAGAGGCTGCAGGAGGGCGGAGGCAAGTAACTCATTCAGCGAGACCAAATACGGCAAGAGAGGCTGGAGGCCAGGAGAGGATCAAAATGAGCACAGGAGGAGGGGACATGAAGGAGAGAGTGACAGAGAAAGGGGGGGGGGGGGACTCCAGGGATTCAGATGCGTAATTAGCATGTAACTTTGGTAACCATGGCAACCAGATGCAAGGAGTGAAGCCTGGCATCTCCCCCTGCCGTGTAACTGCTCTTTGAGTGAAGTCAAATCTGCGCACATATAAAGAACTTTTCTTTCATGGTTCTTGTTGGATTTCAACACTTACATCCATCAGTGCACGAAACAAACTGCACAAATCCGTGTGACAGATTCCAAATTTGTATTCTCAACAGTGCAAGCTGTAATCATAACCACCAAGTAGACTCAGATCCCCCAAACTCACCGAGGGACGCTGGATAAAGCTGCTCCTCTCGCCCTCAGAGGAGGGAGTACATGACTCCTAACAGCCTGATCGTATCAGTCCCTGCAACATGGCCTCTGGTCAGGGTTGTCACTTGAAAGCAAAGCACCATCAGCCACTTTTGGATCTTTCAGACAGTAAGGCGAGACATCACACAGGCCTATCTATTTTCTGTTAAATAAATAATAGCAGCTCATTAATCACACTCATGGCCGTAGAGGTAGAACTTTGGCTTTGATAAGAACACCCACGCCAGGATGGAGACGCTAATTGGCTTTAGGTCTTCTGTGAAAAGAAAAATCAGTAGATTCCTTCTGCACACTGATGGCGAGCTGCCCCACCTTTGTTTTAGTGATCGCCAAAGAGCAAAGCGAGGCACGGAGTGTGACGGTTTTCAGCATGGATTGCCATGTCAGTTTGTACATGAAAGGACTGATTATGTACATCTCAGAAGCTCGAACAAAGACAACAACAATGGTGAAGGAATCCCCAACAGACAGCGAGATGAAGGTGACACTAACTAGGCCATTTCCTTCGTGACTCGTGCTGCTGAGTGTCTCATCTGCTATGGCAACTTCAAACAGACGTCTTCTGGGAAGTTTTTTTTTTTCTTGCAAAGGCTAACTCCTCCTACAGCCCACCCATCCTTCCTCCCCCTCAAAGGCGACCGTTTACACTATTATTTGCATACCGCTTCCTCCCAGTGCACTGAGAGATTATAGATTGCACATATTCAGCTGTTTTTTTTGTGTGTGTATGTGTTGATTTATAGGTCTACTGTAGGTGTGTGTACTGTGTCATTGTGTGAAGGTTAACAGCAAAACATTGGTGCACATTGCCCTGCAAATGAATGAACACTCCAAATGACACTGGGGGGAATTTGCTTTGCCCAACGACCTTTGAGATCAGACAAACCCACCTAAAAACACTATACAAAATGCACACAAACATAATTTAATTGAAGTGTAAAAATTGGGAAAATTAAGCCTACAACAGTGACATCCTCTGTTACCATAAAGCGTTGATATAAATTTAAAGCACCCTTATTCTGTATCCTTGTGGTGCTGAACCTTTGTTCTGACAGTTAGTGATCAGGGGAGGAAGATGTGATGGATCTGATTTCATGCTTTCATACCCCAGATACTTGGCCAGACACTCCAATAACCTTGTACATGGAGGCAGTTATAGGAATTTTTAACTTGGGCGGCCCAGGGGTGGAAATTAGATGTCTGAAGGACCTTTTTCTGAGCTCACTTACCAAAGTTAAGTCTATAAAGTAATCAATAGCTCAAAGCAAACCATCAAACGAAAACGTGCAATGCTAACCCAGGAATTTGTCCACCTCTAAATTAAATCAAAATAACTCATCTGATTGTTATAGTAAACCATGGGAAGTACATTGTAGAAAATAGATTTTCTGAAATAAACAATAAAAAATGGTCGTGATCATATATAGGGCTGGGTATTGGCAAGGACTTCAGGATACAACTATATCACGATACATTGCAATATGGTGCATATATT
>JAQFJA010000003.1:16296959-16308075 GCA_029874485.1 Naso brachycentron
ACACACACCTGAACACAAGCTAAGGTAACAGCCATAACATTAAATATTATTCTAGAAAACGTCAAGTGACAGTATCCTAATCCCCCTACGCATTTATTCATTTTACAAAGTAACATTACTTACAAACTTAACGGAGTGAGGAGGTTAAGAGATCAGCCCACTGATGATGTTGACTCAACTTTAGGTGTTTACGTTAAGAGCACTGTCCCCTCCCCTTACACAGTAAAGTAAGATAATCCTTCATTTGTCCCACAATGGGGAAATTTTGGTGTAACAGCAGCAGCAAAGTGGAAGGCGGAAGAGACGCGGTGCACTAGCATGGGACGTCACTGTCCTCCCGCGACTGAATCATGTGCTTGTGTGAATAACAGGACTCCCACTTAGCAATAACACCCCCCCTCTACCAGCACACTACACAGATACCGTCACATACCGTATACCCCGGCGAGATGTCAGGAGGTTATGATGGTATGAAAAAATACATCCCGCCTAGGCCTCTGTCCCTACAGTAAGTCAGCAAACGTCTCTTTCTCAGGTCCCCCTCGGCTTCCTCCTCGCTGTGTCCCCATTTTTCACCACCTTTAAACTTCTATACAAGACTTTGATTATCCTGCAGGTGCGCCGAACCTGTCACATTTCATAGCGGATATAAGTGAGAAAAAGGAGTGGGTGAGTTAAGAAAGGGACAACATGAGAGTGAAGTAGGGAGTATTTCCATCAGTCCATCAACCTGTCATGCAGGTGCCTCAAAGGCTGTACCCCGTCTGCAGATATGCCAGCAATACGATTTATCCCTTTTATTTGGGAACATAGAGATAGCAAGCGTTTCTGACCACTGACAGGCCGTGTTTGCATGCTATTAAAGCGGCAGAAAAAAAATGATTACGAGACCATCGGGGGAGAAAAAAGACCTTGGCCTTTGCTGGCACCTGAGGACAATCTTGTCCTTGCCTTCCCTCATGTTTCTTAGCTCTTCTGTCAAACCAATCAGACACCCATCTTAAAACGGCAACTCCATCAGAGCATGTGAGTTGCCAATCAATAGGAAACACCTTCATCTCAGTTGTCCCCTTCACTCTCGACCAATTTGCTCTCCTGCTTATCTCACACTGAGCTATCTAACACCATCCTCTGTCCTCGTTTCTTTTTATCCATGCTTACTGCCAGGTCTCCTATGTGTGTCGCCCCCTTCTCTCTCTAATGAGATTGTGACAGTTCAGTTCATTTGGAAATGACATTTAGAGGTGCTTTGTGTATGCACTGAATTAATCTATAGACATTTTCTTAGTATCCTTGGCCATCACGAGTGTGTCAACTGTTTGTGTAAGTGTGGGGTTGAAGCCGGATCTTACAGAAAGGCACTTGTGTCATAAAAACAGCTTTTTTTAACCAGAACCTGCAACAATCACCAATTTTACTTTTATGAGAGCTAAGCTTAATTTAAAAAGAGACTTGCCACATCAATGCTTTACTATGAATCTGCTTTCTGAGATACAAATACTGTCAAGACAATCATTTACACTACAGGAGAAGAGCTTTTTACATATGCAGTTCATGTCTGACAGTGCTGTGGGATAATTGCATATAATATATCTGCTGATAGATCGCAAGAGGAGAAGGAGAGAGAGACTACATAATAAGAACATTTATACTTACGCTGCCTTGTACAGTGTTCTTCGACATTTGAGCTCTCTAGAGGAAAGATGCCAGAGAAACCATGTAATAACCTTTATCTCCATTCATTTATTCATCTATAGAAGAACAGAAATGACGGAAATTGGATGTGGCAGTGTGCTCAGCCATGATTTTCTGAAAGCCACTCCAGTCATTGTCACATAAGGTCTTTTAAACAACTTTGGGTGCATTGCTTGCCTGCGTGCTTTTTTTTTTTTTTACGACAATATTGTTGCTAATTCTGCCACGGGTTCTTAATCGAAATGTCCAAATGAACACATATTTTTGTAGAAAGGTCATATTGAGTATTTAATCTATTACTTGACAAATCACTTGAACCTACAAGATACATTTTTAAGAAAAATATGCAGATCCACAGTCGCTTTAACATTATTAATAGTATGGTGATGTGTTTCAGCAGATGAGACATGTAAACCACAGATTTTTTAGGTCAGTTTAGGGTAAGTTAGCAAACAGTTCATAACTCAATAGTTGCAGCTTAGCCTTGTCATTTATTTGCAGTGTTTCTGGTTTCTAAATCAATTTTTATGTTAGATCTGCTTTTAGTCGCTACCAACTCCTGATGGAAAAATTCTCTTTAGCTACAATCAATCAATCAATCAATCAATCAATCAAAACTTCATTTATATAGCACTTTTTGTACAATAAAATGCAACACAAAGTGCTTCACAGAAGTTAAAAACAACAACAACATTGAAATGAAAAAGGAAAAACCCACCCACTACAAAATGCTTCACTGACTTCACAAGCTTGTCTCTATCTGTCTCTGCTGTTTGGTGCTGAGCTGATAGTGTTCAGCAGGTTTTTAGGGTGTTTTTGCTGAAAACAGCTGCCTGTTGCAGCTGAACATGATGCTACACAAGTGAACAAAAACACCAAAGTTGTAAACATTGAACTGAAACTTGTTATAAAGTTTTACAAATCTAGGCTGAGCTGCAGATTTAGGTGATGATTTTTAGGCTCTCACATTGTCACATACGTTTCACTTTGCCATTGGATACTTAATGACAGGTTGTGTAAGACTTTCTGAATGTCCTTCATTTTGACAGACAGGGAGGAAGATAAATCTGTCATCATCAATCACTATCTGTCAATGAAATTTTAGTTTTTAAAATGATAAGACATGAAATTATTTTTCATTCATTTATTTTCATTTTTATGAAATAAACATACCAACCTATAGCTGAAGGATTTTAAGCCGTGGCATGAAGAGGAAGGTTGAACAGCTGACAATGACCGTGCACTCACTTTTCATGTAGACACACATTGCACACTGTATGAACCTAATGAAACACCACACTAAGTAGATGAATGGTTTTTCCAGCAGAGCGGAATTTTTTTAATTTTCAAAATTCCACTGCATGTGCTCCTTCAGCACCAGTTGCACAGCAGCACCACTCTCTGATCCATAGTGGTCACAGATGTGGTCCAAGGCATCCAGTAGTTCTTCAGTGTGCTGTCAGCGAGTGGATAGTGAGATGCATTGAGTACGGCGTCCAGGTCAGCGATGATGACCACATGCTCAGAAAGCAAACTTTTTTTGATAGATTTAGTTACAGAACTTGCCGTCTGGCTCATTTACATTATCCTTCTCGCTGCCATCTGCTTGTCCTTCATTCTCTCCCACAGAATCCGTCTTTTTTTCACCTCGTTTATCAACGCCGTCACAATTATTGGGCTTTTTGAAGAAACTTTGGACACTTAGCTGCCATGACATTTTGAAATGGCTTAAGTCAAAGAAAAATTTGAGTTCAAGACGTGATAACGTTTTACTTTTTGCTCTTTATGTGATTTAAATAACAGATTTCTCGATGGAAATGTTCTGGAAATCAACAAGGAGTTCCAGCCGTACCTCGGCGAGGGCGGCCGCATCCTCGAGATCCGCTCCCCGGACGTTGTGGCCAGTGTGAAGAAAGCAGCTCAGGCCGTTGGCTACACAGAGGGAGCTCTCCTGGCCCTGGCCATCATCATCATCCTCTGCTGCATCCCTGCCATCCTCATCGTCATGGTCACATACAAACAGTAAGTAGGCCTACTCTCACCTCACTAATTATCACTGGCTTTTGCCATCAATTAATCATCTTTAACTGGCTGTCAAGAAATTATGAAGGAAATACATTTTAATTAAGCAGACAATTATCCTGGAGGATTGCACTTCACTCGGTTTTAGCTCAAAGGTTTGCTCCTCTCAGACAAATCAGATATTTATTGTTTGAATGTTTGCCATTGTTTACATCCTGCCCTGTAGCGCCAGCAGAACCACAAACAGCATTGTTGAAAGTGCATTTGTCAAGTATTTAAGATAAAGGGAAAGCACTTCCTGCTTGGCTGCTGCCTGTTTGTGTGTGTGTGTCTCCATTAGTATCTTTTTTCGTTCTCAGTCTCATCAGACATGCTGACTGCGCACTCTGCTGGGCTAATCTCCCTGCTCATGCTCTGTGAAAGCAGATTAATTAACACTCATTTGTGACAAATATCTACAGCCAATTGTGACCGTCACAGTGCGTCTTCACGCCACTTAATCATCTCTCATCTCATGACGCGCTCACAGCAAACAGTGCACCCTGTGCCTGGCTCTCTCTCTCTCTTTCGCACACGCTGTGCAGTTCACAGAAACACAATGTTTTTGTGTCAAAAGCATCATTCAGACTGTTGAGGTAATTGAACGCTTGGTTGGCAGGAGTCAGGTTCTTATCCCCTCTAATCGTTGGTATGCTGCAAGTGTTCCATAAACGGTGATGTTTGGGAAATGTTTATTCGGGGCAGATGGGCAGAGTGGATGTCCCTACGCAAATGCGCAGACCAAACACACAGCAGAAATCTGTTGATGGTGACATTAGAACTAACACACAAACTGCCACGGCAGATGGCGCTTTGTTGGTGGCGACATTACTTTTGTAAAATGAAATGATTTGTGAAACCATTCTCTCATTTCTCTGTGTCAACATAACTCACCGTAGCCAATTTTGGGAATGAGTGTAATATTTAAAACATGAATCTGTTTATTCATGTAGAATAATTGGATTTTGCTGTGAATAAGTGATGGTGACATGAAACATAGAAGATTCACTAAAGAAAAAAGCAGCGGCTACTTGTGCATGTAGCCTTGCAGTCACTGCTGGGCCCATGAGTGCTTCCTGCTCTGCAAATTAGAGAGAAAATTGGAAATATTCTGAAAGTTTTTTACAGTTTCTCTTGGATTTGTGGTTAAAAGATTAACATAGCATGTTACACAGATTCCTGTAAGAGTTATGATTTATCTGCATGTCTGTGTTTTAAAAAGGCTTTCCAACGTCAGTTAAATTCTTGCCAAATATTTTAATTACTCATCTTTTCTTGTCCCTTCTCTCTCTCTCTCTTTGCCTCCGCTGCTTGCCTCTGAATCAAAACCCATCACCAGGTTCAAAGAGTAAGTAATTTTTCTTAATGTTTTACAAGTGATCGCTCTTTCATTCCTTAAACTGTGTTAGAAGTACAGTTTCTCTCATTTTTTCATTATTCATTAGTGTCAAAAGAGGAGCTGTGAGAAGATAAACTAAATATGTACATAGCAGCTAATGCCGGTCTTTTAAAATGTCTCATTTATCTTGAAGCTCACAGAATGAATGTTTAATTTTGCATAATAGATTCTCTGCATGCATAAAAGCTGATGCAAGTCAAATGAAAATCTCACAGTTCTGCTCTGACATCCTCTCACTCAACCCAATGTTACATTCGTCACTCCTTCAAACTCTCAGATCCCTTCCCAGATGTTTGCATGAGCATCAGTGTTCAAGCTACTCATCTGAAAAGTGCAGAGTTTAAATCTAAAAACACTTAAACTTTCAAACACACTTTCAAAACAGTGAAAGCTTATATTGTCATAACTTCTATCAATTTAGGACATTCTTGTTTAGTGTCGTTCCTCTATTTAAAGTGGCATGAAGAGCCTGAAGACCCCTGAGAGTCCCACAAGCTAACAAGATCCAGATATTCAGCTCAACAATGATTCAAACTGTAGCAAATACTGAACCCGCAGGCCTTGTTCAGACTGCCAGGACAAATCAAATATTTGTCATGTCCACACTGATTTTATTAAGTCTGAACAGCAAAAAAAACCACACAAAATCCGATTTTTGCAAATCAAATCCAAACCAGATGGCGAGACGGTTTGAAATGTGATTCCAATCAGATTTCTACCGATGTGTATTCAGTCTGGATGGTCTGCTCGGTCAAACTGGATATCAGAGCGTCTTTTGCGTCAAGCCACGGATATTGTTCACCGAAATGGAGTGTCTTGATGGACAAGTCCAGGTGCTAGAGCCACAGATTCCGACAAATGTCCCACAGCATATAATAAACTTTGCACACCACCTCTCATCATCAAATGTCTAAAGGACCACCAGTGACCCACCAGTCACTGATTTGCAGGCGGCACCAAACCTCTCACTGCACAGTGAAGCCCACCATGACTGCAGCATGGAACATCGTAATGGTCATCAGTCTGTTCTGCAGCTGACTGTCTGGTGCGGCCGAGTTTGGCATTGCGACTGTACAGCACAAGTGTTTGGATCACGAGATGATGTAACTCCATTTTTCTGTCTGTCGTACTTCTGTGCTGTAAAGCTTCTTCTCTGACCTTTCTGAAAAGCGTGTGTAAATGCAGTTTTGTGTCAACATGAAAAACGAATAGATGCTACTCGATGTTCCTCATCCCACTACACCAAGTTATGCTTGTCCTGTTCATCTCTCTGACACGACTGAACATAACAGTATCTTTAGTTTTACCACTAGTTACTGCACTGGCCTCTCTTTTGCAAACTGCCTTATGAAAACACATGATGGTTAATTCATGTTAGACACTTCATGCATAAGTGATGCATCTGGCTTCTGCTCAAGTTTTAAACTCACCGAGTAAAATCCACAGTACTTTAAAAGTGAAGTGGGTTGATTTTTCTTTGTTTTGTTTGTGTATGAGTTCTGTTTTCTTCATGTCTTTTTGCATGTGGACTCAAAACACATATCCTGGTGACTTTACTGTAAATGCTTACGCTTTTCACAGGCGACAGGCAGAGTGTGCAAAAACTGCCAGGATTCAGATGGCTTTACCACCAGGAGGGAAAGCACCTCCAGCAGGTGCCCCCACTGCTAACCTGTATGAAGAGCTGGGCGACAGCAGCATGTGAGTGAACCCTGACTGACCCTTTATTATCTCCCATACCACCTGTTTCCATGTCAGAGAGGTACTGGATGTTGCTTTTCAGATTCCTTTTTTTATGAGTTTTAGACCCAAATAAGAAGGAATTCTTTTAGGTTGAATGCTGGGACCAAATTTCTATTGGACTACTTTCAACACTGACTATGTTTACCTGGGCTGCAATAATCCGACTACTGACCTTATTCGATGTAAGGCAATATTTCGATTATGGTGTTTAGATACAGTAAGTTGCTCATAGAATATTCCATTCATATCCCGGTTTACATGTTTTAAAGTATAGCTGAATAATGCCCCACGAGTCGCACGTCCACCTCATGTCATACATTTGATATTCTCTCGGGATTTGACCTGAAACCAGAGGTCAAACAACAACACAACCGTCAAACATGTTCCTGCAGTTTCACCTTTTAAGTTTTCATTTCCTAATTTTCCAAAAACTTCATGATATCCACTTCTCTGAAAATGTCTAACATGGCGTTAGTTTCTGCCTCACCCCTGAAATGCTGGCATTTCTTTTTAATGTTGCTGTCAGTCATCTTTTCTTCTAAAGCTAGCTGAAAACTTGCTGCCGGGAGTTAGAGTGTGCATCATCAAGAAGTTTGACTGCTGAAAACTCTGATATTACCATATAGTGCCATTAAGGTGTGTACATGTGTGCAGTAATGCGACTAAAACTGGATGTTTGCTTACTCCGACTTTATTCAGAGTAAGGTCATCAGAAAATGCTGTTTACATGGCAATGCCTTATTTGGAGTATTACCTTAATCGGGTTAATAATGGAATATTGGTGGCCATGTAAACCTATTGATTAATAATTGTGTAGGATTCAAAATCATATGGCTTCACTCTTCTGGCAGCTCTGCATGTTGGCCTCAGACATCCACCTGCTGCTTTAGACACATTAGCAGGTGGCTGCATCAGTGGATCTTTCTGCTCTTTGACTTTCTAATTATAATCCACTTATATCTGATATCTGCAAACAACAACAGGTGCAGCTGCACAGCCATAAATTAGACTTGACCTTAGATATGTGCTTTTTGCAAGAATCTTTTAAGGTAAGAGTGTGTTTAAGTTCTTATAACACCACATTGTTCACTGGAAGTAGAAACAAAAACACATATCCTGGCCTGTGCTTAATTATTGGATTTTCATTCATTACTTTGAACATCATTCCTTTGATTAATAACTACTGAATGCATCCTGAGCTTGTCATTACATGCAGACTATTTTGCCATCAGCACTTTCACCTTTCATGTTAAATGCTACCCTGAACGTGTAATGAAATGTTAATGCTTGTGGATTAAATGAGACTGAATGGGAACGGCCGCCCCGCTGGGTTTAATAATTTTGATTTACAGGATGGTAAAGCATACTGCTACTAACATCACAATTGCTGTTTAAAAAAAAAGGAAAATGGAATTTTAATGACAAGCTGTAAAGACCTTTTTGCAATGTTTACAACAGATGTTGACCAACACTCAACAACAGGCTGAAGCTTTTGGCACGGTAGCAGGAGAAATGCTCTCATGGGGATTGTTTTGTAGCCGGGTGTCGTTTACTTGGGGGTTATTTTCCAGCCTGCAGTGGAAACAAGAGTAGTTGGTCTTATAAACAGCCCCATTAAAACACTTTGAAACTCTATGTGCAAAATACAAAGTTCTCTCTGCAGAAAGGTAAAGTGTGTCTGAGTCTGTGTGTGTGTGTGTGTTGTGCTCACAGCTGTGCATACTCTCAGATGCACACAGCAAATAAATCAGTACTGTATTTACCCTCAAAATGCAAAAAACACACCCTCCAGCCTCCACTTTGTGCACACCTCTGACAACACTGCTTCAGTCATCTTACCATCTGTCTGTGTTTGTATCTTCTCCATCATTTATATTCCTCTGTCTCTCTGGATTCAGACTGCAGTAAGTAAACCTAAAACATATGGAAACAGTGTTCCTACTCATAGATCTCATATAACTGTGGATCATTAAGGGTGCTCCGATTAAGATATTTGGTGTCAATCATGGATCATTGGAAACAGAAAGGGCTGATGCCGATAACATTTTCAGGATTTTTTTTTTCTCAATAAAAAAACAAAACAGGTTTGAAGTAAAATTTCAAAGTTATCTGTAAACTGTAAAAAAAAAACAAAAACAAAAAAACAGGGAAAAAAAATACTAAATATGATACAGAATTTAGTTTAAAAGAAACTGGAAAGATTTCTGTCTTGGTCTCAGTTGTCCTCATCTTTGTACCCTGAACCCATAACTCCACCAACTGATGGCTGCATATTTGTGAGGTCCTGCCAGCAAGCTTTTTGTGACTGAGGGGACAGATGGACAGGTGCCATGGGAACATTTCAAAGTCATCAGCATGAGTAAACATGCTCGCTTGTAGTCATTGTTCGGTTCAGTTTGTTGTTCGCTAAGTTATGCATCCATTGGTACACAAAAAGACCTTTTGTACCATGGAAGAATTCTGCTCATCTTATACCGCTTTTCTACTGGTCCGAAAACCTGTGTTAACTTGTGAAGATCTGGGTTATGTGTGCAATGGGAATGTGTACACTTGCCATTTACACCCAGGTCAATTCACCCTGCAGTACAGACGCAGGTCCTTCCCACCTCACCTCACCTCGGCTCAGCTGGTCATGTAAACGTAAGACCTGGATGAACAGGCTAATTTCTGATGTTTTTCCCAATGCTGTTCTTCTACTTCTTCTCCTGGTGCGTCATGTCATCCAGGCACGGCACAGGACTTTAATTTTTGATGGACTTCACAATTACAGAAGTTCACACAAATGGACATAGAGCTGAAAATGATTCCTACCTGACCTGTGTCTCTGTAAGCACGGAGCGTTTCTGTTGACACAAGCTTAAATTAACTGTTCAGTCTGCCACTCTCTCTCTCATTAAAAGTCAGCCTAGCTCACGCAGTACACTGCTCTCTCTCCCTGCAGTCAATTTAAACAAATAATTATCCAGTCAGATCATCCAACATACAGAGATCGCTCTGTAGCTGTGGGCAGAAGAGTGCAGCACACACAGGTTATTTCTGACACAACAGCTTATAGCGCTAATGACTCATATTTCACTTTGCAATCGTTCACACTATTGATATATCGCTTCTACTCTGACGTAAAGACGATTTGAGCACCTCCTCTTTCAGAACGGAACGTACTGTGGGAGCGTTCCCACCCAGATCCAACTCTTGTGAAGCTTGACACCCAGATTAGTTTCTGATACATCTGCATTTGTCATTAATCACAGTTAATATTAAAGTTGACAGACATTTGTCTCACACATCACGACAATGTTCCACCCAATATAGTCCACTCATTCATCCAAATACGACGCTTCACATAAAATTCACAGAAGGGCTGCCTTGTCTGCGGGAAGTGGGAATGGGGTCAGTAGACAAATTTAGCAAGTCGACCCGCCTTTAAAAACCCACATTGCCCACTATCTTTGGTGGAAAGGGGGCGTTAGCCACATTTTCTCTTCTCGAGACACTGTTGCATGTTTTGTATCATCTGATCAGCTCCTCTGATCTCTTATAGAAGGCATTTGGTCAGATTATATAGAACAAATATTAGCCAATAACGATTGTTGACCACTTAATCGGAGCACCCTTATATAAACGTAGCACAGGAGCAGTTTTGTTTCCCTTCCTGCTTGTAGCATCGCTGAGCATATGCATATATAGATAGTTTTGTGTGTGCTTAACATGTCTCAAATTGATCAAATTGGTAGTTTTGTTATTCAGCTGTGGTGAAGTAAAAGCAGCAGAACCTTTTTTAGGCTTTTAGTAAAACCGTCTCTCATTCATCCATGTAATGAAGAAGAGAGAGGCTCCCTTTTTGTTCAGAGGTACTGCAGTGCAGTAGATTTCACTCGAGCTGTCTCCTCTCTCCCTTCCCATCAGACAGTTGTCTCCTTTGTGCTCTGTCACCCGCACCTTCATATCACTTAGTGTTGTGACTGATTGCACTAATGCATCCAAAGTGGGATGCTGTTATTCTTTGTTTGTTTTGGGGTTTTTTTGGACCAAAGCCCAGCATATCTGTGGGCGTCATTATTTTATTATTTCAGTATTTAATTGCATTTCATGAGTAAGTCTTTAGCATGAGATTAGAAAGTTTTAAAAAGTCATCTTCTTCATTTGATTTTGCAGTAAAATACGGGCATACATGTGCCGTGTACTTAACAAAAACTCAACCATATATGAAGCTATTTA
>JAQFJA010000003.1:16309241-16339065 GCA_029874485.1 Naso brachycentron
CCCCCTAGTCCACCCTCTTCTCCACATTCACCCTCCTACCTCAATAAACCTCAATGTACCCCTCAGCCGTCCTCTCCTCCTCTCCCTCCTGTCAGTAAACCGGTATCTCCCCCTCCCCCACCGCCTCTTCCTCCCCCTCCTTCGCCTGCTAGCGATCAGTCACGCCCAATCATCCAGTTCGTTCCCGCCTCTTTGCCGCCTGTTTCCTCGCTTCGCCCTGTTTCAGAACGGAAACACTCCCCTGCTCCTTTTCCTTCTGACCCCTCACAAACTGACAGCGGGAAGAAGAAGGAGCTTAAAGGAATCCTGAAAAACATCCAGAATCTAGCCGACATAGAGAGGTCCGTTGCCAACCTGTACAGCCAAGTAGACAAAAACAGCAAGGTGCCCAAGTTTAACAAGAAGCCGCAAGTGACTGAAGAATCAGAGGGTGCTAACAAACTGCAAAGCTCTGATCCCTGGGATGAGCAGAGCACGCCAAAACCAACCAACTCCAGCTCTGCCGTCCAAATTGACTCCACAAGTGTGAGCTGCACTGAAAATGAAGCGAGTCAACTGAACGAGGCAGTAGAGATTCAGCCGACAGGCCAGCTGAACTCAAACAGCCCGAACACTGCTGAGATCAGTGAGCAGTCGTCCTCTCAGTCCACAGTCTTCTGACTTCTTCCTTTGTCTCCAGACTGTCATTATTTCCATTCATTCATCTCCATGCCTGTTTGTTCCTCTGTTGTGCTTAAAAACTTTATATTTTTGCAAAGTTAGTGTTTTATATAAGCTTTAGCCACATCCAAGAATTTTGACTGTGTGGGTTGTTCAGAGAAAAAAAGCTTTTTTTTACTACAGACTTTGTATGAAAATCAAATTTTAGTGTCACATGCCAAGAAATGGAACTCATCTCTGCAATACTCAATGTACATTATACTCAAAGGTTTGCATTAGAACATAAATTAGACTTGAATATAAAGTATTATTATAAATTCTGCTTAGTTCTTCTCCCTGTTTTTATTATCTGAGCTGCTGTGAGATGTATGGTGGTGTTAAGTAAATCCCAGAGTTTGCAAATTATCATTGTGTTTGTTATTTCACCTCATAATCATACAACATTAACATTTCATTATCAAAATCACTTAAATTAAATACCTAAATTCCACAACCCAGGGGTCTGTTTCACAATGTTTCATTTCTTGTCCTTTTACTTCTTCACAAAAATTTAGGATGTTGTTCCTTTTGTGCAAAATCCAAATTAGGCAAAAGAAAAATTATAATGTTAGATGTTTTTTCAAATGAGGGAAAATTACCATAACTGTAGAGAATTTCCCAAAGGTATGCAAATTCTGTGAAATAAGCTTCAGAGTATTCAGGGAGGATGATCACATATTTGTGGATGAAGCACATTCAGAAAGTTGTTGCGGTGACTTAAGCTCACATTAAAATTCCTTTTTTTATGTGTATTCTGCAAGAAAAACATACAGTGAATGAATATGAGATTTTAATTTTACTGATGTACAATGCAGTGAAAAGAAAAGCAGCAAGTGAACAGTGGACAGTGAACACTTAAAAACAAATAAAGCAATGCTGAAACTGCATTGAATGCATGAAAATAAACTCATTGGTTAATGAACTAAGGCAGGCTGCAGGAAATCCTTTAATGAAAGTGTAATCTAGAGTGATGCAGTCTCGACAGGGCCTGGCACTTGGAAGTGAAAACATCTTCTTATGTTGGTTGAAGCGTCGGCCGTAACACCAACCGTGTTCCCGACGGGCTCATGTTGAATGAAGAGAGCCACCCTCGAGGGTCCTGTCTATTCACATGTCTGCACAGATCCTCCCAGCATGATAAAGTAGTCACTGTGATGTTCAGCTGCACACTGGAAAAGGCTAATTAGAGAACCAATCAATCCCTAACCAGGGCTGCAGCCTGTGGGACTGTCAGCTACTGTTACTCTCTCTTTTCCTTTTCCATCCTGACCTTCTGCATGTCCCATTTGTTTGACTTCCTCCCTCCCACTTCCTCTTCCTGTGTAGTTAGCTCTAATATTTCCAATCCTTTGCCTCCTCTTGTTAATCTTTCCTCGTGGTCCTCTGGAGATTCTATTACCTTCTCTACACTCATTGCAATGCGGCCTCTGTCCCCTCTCCTTTCCTTTTTTTCTGTGCTCAGGTTTTTCACTTCCACTCCTCTCTGTCTTTCTCTCACATAACCTTCATGTATTTGTTTCACCTTCCATGCCTCGGGGCAAATGGTCTTAGCATACGAACCTCCTTTCCAGAGCAATGTAATGTTTGATTCATCACACGTTTCCCTGATGGGTAGATCGAAGGCTTGCTAATTCTGTATTCCATGTTCACTACATGGGGTAATCTCTTAAAAAGACAAAAAAAAAAGAAAAGCCAGCAGCTCGCCTGCTGTTTTTTGTGAGCAGAAATCTTTAATGGCTCTAATGGATGGTATTCTATACGTTTAATTTTACAGAGGTCTTGATTAATAATTCAGTGCAGTGATGTGAAAAAAAGGAACACAAGGAAAACAGAATTCATGTGTTACTAAACAGATTTTAATGATTAAAGTAGTTCTAAACTTTATTTTGTGGCACTTTTCTATAATATTGTTATTAGGGCTGTCAAACTTTTTTTTTAAAATTGTGATTAATTGCAGAATTTCAGTAGTTAATCATGATTAATCACATTTTTTTATAGGATGTTTATTATTATAATTTATTATTTTGCATTTCTTTACAGTTTTTAAGTCCATACTAACAGTGTCAAGTGATTCTTACCAGTGTAACTTGAATCAAAAGCCAACTGAATCAGCCTCTTGTGCAACTCTGGTGCAGTAACAAGGACGAGATGGGCACAAAAAAAAGAGAGAGATATGAGCAGTGCTCGCCCACCGCTAATTAGCTTAGCTCAAAAACTGGTAGTTAATGGGAAGTACTAGCCTGCCTCCACCTAAAATCATCAGATAAACTTTCCAACAACTCTAAACGGTCCTGTGTTTTTGTTGTGGCTTGTTAATTTACCATGTTATGTTGTTTTTAGACTCACAGTAGCACTTCATGTCGTTTTATTTGTTGACCTACTTACAAGCACATCCACAGTGTTTTGTGCATGCGCCCTACGGTTTACTTTCGGTACATGTTTAATTCTAAGATCACAAAGTGCTAATCTGAGTCTGAAAATAACGTCATTTGATAAATAAACAAGTCACAACAAGCACACAGGACCGTTTAGAGCTGTTGGAAAGTTTATCTGATGACTTTAGGTGGAGGCAGGCTAGCACTTCCCATTGACTACTAGTGTTTAAGCTAAGCTAATTAGCGGTGGGCGAGCTCTGCCCATCCCTTCTTTGTTACTGCATACACAGTCGAAAGAATGGTGTCTATCTTCTTGTCTGTAACTCAAGAGGAAGGCAAATATCAAATCGAAAAAATGAGCCATTCAGAAGGGTATTGCTGTCTTTCTTCTACAGATAAGAAGCAGGAAACCTCTGCAGCAGATTGACTAACGGTGCATTGAAGGGACAAAATAGAAACATGCAATTAACTTTAATTTAATTAAAAATAACATTTTAATTGCTGCATTTTAACCAATCGTGTTTAACACGTTAATGCTAACAACCCTAACTGTTATGCACACATAAAATAAGGGTAAACCTAACAACTGAAGTGTGTTTTGGGTAGAGGTTTCAAAGATTACATTAGCTTAAATATCCCAATCTCATCATTGTATAATCAAGAAAGTACAAACCAGAGACCAAGGTATATAAAAGTCTTCTGCATACACATAAAATGCTGATCAGAGAGATGCTTCGTTGCTTGTAAACATTTAGCTGGTCTGCACCTTTAACTTAATTCAATCCAATTAAGACTCTCACGTCAGTACGTAAATATGAGGCCACTGCCAGCTGGCAGTTAGCTTAGCACAAACAAAGGGGGGAAAAGCCAGGCAGGCATCCTCAAAAGGAAACTACATCTGCCCACCAGCACCTCTGCAAGGTCATTAGTTAATGCCACACTTGTTCTTGAAATTTGAGCAAAAACTGAAGTGTGTAAATTACATTGTACTTTTACAAGGTGCTATGTTTGGCCCAGAAACAGTCCAGCAAATAACCCGTAAAACCAGAGTTTGTTTTTTTCCTTTCCAATGGAGTAAATAAACAAGCTGTAATGTGATGGTGAGTAAGGCTGATTTTATTTATTTATTTTCCCTTGACAGAGCCAGGCTAGCCTTTTCCATTGTTTAACAGTTTTTATGCGAAGCTAAGCTAATCAGTAGCTGACTGCAGCTCCATATGAACTTAACCTGCATTCTTATCCCTCCCTTGGCAAGTCAAAAATTGTCACATGTCCTTTTGAAGTGTTTTAATTAAAATCAGCATTCAAACACACATTTACACACTAATGGCAAGGGCATTTATGCTGAGTGCCGACCTGCACACCAGGGACACACACTCACTTTTCCACTGATTTCTCCAGTGGGTGGCGTAGCTTTGTTTTGTTATTGTTGCAGCGAATAATAAGTTCCGTTTTTATTATTTCTACATACTAATATGAAGTATAAAATATAACAGAAGTCATTTGTGCAGCCAAGACTTCCTTTCTGTTGTAGATTCAACACACTGTGTTCTTCAACTCTCAAGTCTCGTTGTCATTCTCAGCTCACCTCTCTCACCTCTATTTCCACAACATTGCATTATCACCCGTCTTCCACCAACTCTGCTGCTGTGCAAACTTCCTGTGGCTGCTGTCCACTGTGCCATTTTTCTTGATGTTGTATGAAGCAGCACTCGCCAGCAGCAAAGCCAACAGGTCATCCATCAGACCCCACTCCCTTCATCCACTCTGCCCAGGAGGTGTGGCCATATGGTTCTGCCCCGTCCCTCTGATCTCTGCTCATAATAACAGATTACAGCTCTCCAGAGGAAGCTCGCATCATTGCTTGGCTATATATCTGAGTGTGAGAGTTGTCATTATTTATGGGCCTCAGACAGGTTACAGTTGTACGCTTGTGAACCTGGAGGTTTTAGACAGGCAGCTCCATTACATGCCGCTTGTTGACTTGGACTAACTGCACTGCACTGTTGTCCCCAGATGCAGCTCTGAGTTGTTTTTATGTGTCTCAATTTTTAAGATTTACTCTCTTCAATGTAGCTAAAAACCATTAAAAGAAAATGTCACATTATGATGTGATAACCAAAGATGATTTTATTAACTTTTTGGTTCACTAACCCTGAATCTGAATGTCTTTTTCATATCTGCAAGGAGATGCTTTGAGATAAGTCTTTATAAACACTGACTTTAATTCCAATCTTCCCTGTCTCTTTGATGTTTGCATTTATTGTATTTTTTCTTCCTGTTTGCATGAGATAACTGGGGGAAAAAACAGCCCACACCATCACGATAACATTGTGGCCTTAGGCACCCTTTTTTAAAACTGAACTGACATCTGCAACTCTGTAATTTAACACATGAAAATGCACAGTAAGTAAAGCAGCAATTTCCTCATTGGTCAGCAGAATGCAGGCGCGCTAGTCCTGTATACTTAACATTTCATTTATCTGAAAGCACTTGAAATGTTGCTGTCAATTCATTTTCATCATTTCTCTCATTTCCTCCTTTCTGCGGCGCACAGGAGGCGAGGCTACGGCAGGCAGGTAAGCATTCCTGTTGTGATGCGTTGTTATCTCATTGGCGTGCCGAGACATTTTGTCACTCCTACAGCAGCTTGAGGCTGCTTAAATCCTATTATTCTTATCTACCACTCACTTGATGGAAAACACTGAATGAGATTAAGATGAGATCCCGCTGATAGGACTTGTGACACTGACATTACAGTTTAGGTTTGATTCGTCTCTTGTATTCTACAATGTTCCTGTCAAAAAGCAGATAAGCATTTGAATGACTTTCTCTGCTCTTTAAGAAAAAGAACATAATCAGGAATGGAAAAAGTGACTGTTTGGCACTAAAGTCACTTTTTTTGTCACCTCTGTGAATGCATGATGTTTATTTCTTTGCTGATTACTTTCTCATTGCTTGGTGGACATCTTCCCTCTTTGTCCTTGCTTTGTTCCCATCAGTATTTTACCAGTCCTCCTCCTTTGTGTAGTGTCGAAGAATCAGAAATAAACATTAAACAGGCTTGTATTTTCTGACTTTAAATATTGTGTATCGAGTGAACTCTTCCCTATGTGACTCTTCTGACCGTCCCTTCTTTCCATTACCTTATCCCTCTTCTGTACTAATCTTTGGCAGCAACAGCAACTGCTGAGGCCATCTCTTCTGAGACCTGAGGTAGAAACACTCCTGCTCTTCTTAATTCACAGGGATTTTAGTCAAACTGCTGTATAGTCACCCTGTATGCTGCTGCTGCTGCCTCTGCTACTCTTCTTCTTCTGTCTTCCTCCAAAGAGTGCTGAGTAATTTCTCTCCCCACCTCTCTGATACACAGGAGCTCTCCATGGAGTCAGGTATCGACCCAGGCCAGGACTACTACACACAAGACTACTATAATTACGACCAAGGGTGAGCATGCGGCCCACTGACCATCCCATCTTTCATCCACTTACTCTAATCCATGAATCTGATCTTCATCGGGTCGTTTAAAGTTAAAAACTTTCATCGTTAGGGCTTATTTATAGCGACCTTGCCTTCCAGCTTCCATGCTCAGGTCCTTAGGAGTAGGAGAGTATTTCAAAGAAGTTCAGAGTAAAATGATATAAGTTATGCTGCCCCTTCAGCACTACATACCATCCGAGCGTTTACCCTCTCTACTCCCCATTAAATGAGATCAATTATGCTGTCTTGAGTCGGGCACCTGAGACTGTGAAAGTGTTTTCCTATGGTTTAATGGACAGGGGTTGTTTTGGCTTGCCTGTTGCTTTGCCCATATGGTCTAAAAAGGGAAAATATTGACTAAAAGCTGCAACAGCTGCTGAGAAATCGGTATTCATTAAATGCTTCCACTGTGGCAGGTGACTTGAACCACTCTGGGGAATTACGCTGCACGTTTATCGGAACAGAAAGAAGCTTAAACCACTAAAAGAAATCTGACAAATGTTAAAAACTTTCTCTGTTCAAAGTGAAGTGTTGTAATTGCCTCTGTGGTTGCTCGCTGACCTACCTGTCATCTTTGCTAACTCTAATTACCTCAGCAGTTGCTCACATGTGTCCGAACTACACTGGCCTTGATTTGCAGCAAGCTGTAATTACATTTTAATGGCATGTCACAAAGTTCATTGCAAAAACTGCTGTTGCAGATGAGTGTATCAGCAGAACGACCAGATGCCTTTGATCTGTTTGTATTTGCATTGAGGGGCACGCCTCAAACTTTTAATCCAGCAGCCACCAAACCTTGTGGTCTCAGAGTCGCCCTCAGCTGTTCAGAAAGTGGCAGTGACACAAATTGTCATCTCTTTCCTTCAGGCTGCTCTCTAATCCAGAGTTGTAGTGTAAAGCTGGCTACGCACTAGACAATTATTAAACCTTAACCGATTTTAAAAATGTGGAGACCACAGACACAAGGACAGTTTCAACCACAAACACGAGACAATTCAGCCAAACAACAAGACCATACTCATGCTTTTTGTTGTATTGAGTATCGCAGTGGTGATTGTACAGACACAAGATATTACGGAAATAATAATAATTTGTACCCATTGATGATAAAAGTTGCTGTTACTTTGTTTACATTAGCCTGTTCACTTACCTGTTACATCAAATGCTGCCGCAATTTCTGCCCACCCTTTTCCCTTTCCTTGTTGTGGTATGTCTTGCATGAGCCAGCACTCACGTTGTTGCCAAAATTCCACAAGCTGGTCTTCATTTTTATATTCCACCATGCTCAGGACACAGTTTTGTTTATGTTCGTTGCCATTAGCGTTCTGTGCGTGATCGGTGGTCCCTGTGGCGTCTTTGACCCGGAACTCAAACAGCATAAATTTGCATAGGAAAGTCAGTACAAAAACAAAAATCCCATAAGCACGATGGAAAGTATGCATCAAATTTGTACCAAAACTAAAGCATAGCTACAATGTGTACAGTGCTGTAAAGTTGTCCTTGTTTTCACCATTTGACAAGGATTTCGCTAGCTGCTTGCTAAATTATTTGTAGCTTGTTTGGCTAACTAGAAGAAGATCCAATAGCAACCAGCTGAATGGGGCATCACTGTCTATACATAGCGGATTCAGACAATAAATCGATTCTCCCTCAGTGCTTGTATAATGGGACAAGGACAGCAGTCCAATTAAATGGCCTAATCGAGCTTTAACTGTAGCTCAACTAAACTGTGCACTTAAACGCACTGATTGGCAGTTGCAGGTAAAAATATCAAACGATTCGACATCAGGGAGGCTCCCAATCAATCTGGAGCTATAAAATAATCCTATTGACACCACACACTTGAGGACTGTTCAGACAAATAATAGGTTGTGACCAAGCTGCGGATCAGGCCACGCCCCCATTACTGTTGAGGGGGGGCAAATCGCACCCAGAATCAGGTGTAAAAATTGTCTAGTGTAACCAGCTTAAGAAGAAAGAAATCACATGTAAATTATTACCGATTCAAGCCAATTGAGGCCATCCAATACAATCATGAAGACAAATCGCTGTGTGTAATAGCTTAAAATATTATTAAATGTTTATATTGTTTATGTGTTTGGTCATGATCTGTTCGATTCCTCCTCAGCATCAAAACACCATAACAATAATTCCTTGCCTTGCATTTTAATGACGGTAGACAAAAAATAAAACTGCATTTTGCTATTTTTGGCACAGAGTGGGTTTGAAAAGATGGTCTCATTTAGCACTCTCCTGATGAAAGCCAAACATACTCTGGCACAAAAAGACGCATTGAAAAAGCATCATGCAACATGATTTTAGCAGTTTTAAAAATGTTTTAATGGACTTTTAGACATCGCTTGTTACTCAACAGGTCTCCATCTCGGCATGTTTTTGCGTTTCTCTAATTTATTAGACCTCTTTGACGAACATGGGCAAATACTGCATGTACTCTGCTATATTTATTTTTGGAAAAGCTTTTTCTATGTTTTATTTTCTCCAACATATCCCTCTGAACTTGCAAGGTAATTTCTAGGAAGAGCTGCAAATCATCACAGCAATTACCACCTATCTGATCAAAGATATTTCCAAATCTACAAAAAAAAAAAAAGATCAAAAGCAGTCATAAATGGGGCCAGTGTGATATAATAGAGGGAACTATAGGAGAAACTTAAAATAAAAAAATCCTTTTATGGTTCTGTCAATGCCATTTGTGCCCAGACATACTGGGCAAGTCACATCAAATGGTAACAGGAGCCTAACATGATACAAAGGGTAAGATGTTTGAGTACACTTTCACATACATTTTAATTGCATGACATGCAGATTAATACGTGCACAGTGATTAACTTATTATTTCTAGTAATCTAGTTTTTTCTAGTTTCCTTAAATAATTATTAAGCCCATAGGCAAATGTCAAGGTTATCCACAATCATTTATAAAAACTTGTTTATTTTTTGTGTGTGTGAATCTATTTCTCAGGTATGACCTTCCTCAGTACGGCAGTCGGAGGAGGTTGATAACTCCTATGTATGATGAATACGGAGAGGTGATAATGGAGGATGATGGGTATTACTACAGTCCTCATGGCCCTGAGGTATTACCTTTCCATAGATGTGAATGTCATATTCTTATTGATGTCACATTTTCAGTCATTGCCTCAGTAGGCTGTGTTTCCAGTGTATTATTGAATCAGCAGTATCAACCTTTTTTGACTTCCAACAAACTCAATTTATCTTCATGAAAGTTGTTAAATTGAATCTGACTGTCTTAGGGCCGAGGCAGAGGCAGGGGTCGAGGTGGCATGCGGGGTAGAGGTCCACCCAAGAGGGTTGCATTTAGGGACGTGCCGCCAGAGGATGAAATTGAACAAGCTGAGCCAGCAGAAGACGGGGAGCCTTCTAAGGCTGCCAAGAAACTGAAGTCTGTCATGAAACTCAGCAAACTCCTGGCAGCTAGCAAGGGAGGAGAAAAGCCATCTGATGCTGGTCCCTCTGGCCCATCTTCATGGAAGAAAGCCAAGATGTTCAAGATGTTTGGTGCTGGGAAGAAGGACAAGGATTATGCCAAACTGATGTCAGCCCGCCGTATTGACAGCCAGGAAAGTCTGACTGACGGACCAGCACTTATGGGACCAATTGACAGCAAGTCTGATTCCCGCAGTCGGCTTGGCAAAGTTTTGAAGAAAATCAACTTGGGCAACAAATTAAAGTTCCGCAGGCAGTCACAGAGTAGTGTGAGTCGTGGCTCAGCCACAGGCAGCGAAAGAGACGAGGAGGCCTCACAAGTAACCAGTGAAGATGAAAAGAAATCTAAGGTGTCTATCAGTGTGACAGAAAGTGAGCCAGAAGCAGGTGCAAGTGGAAGCAGTAAGGAGAAAGGCTCTGATGAGGAATCCTCAGAAAAAAGCAGTGTTGACAGAGATTATCTAAAGGTAGATTTAGACCGAGATGATGCCAATGAAAGCACTGTAGACTCAGAGGAAGAGCCCGATGAAGAGCCGGGGGATTCTGATGAGGAGTCCAAATCTGAAGAGGACAAAACTGAGAAGGAATCTATCAGTGTGAGAGAGTCTGGGACTGAAAGAGAATCAGGGTCAGAGAAAGAGTCTGAGTCAGAGAAGTCATCAGCTACAGACAAAGAGTCAGAGAAAGAGTCTGAGTCAGAGAAGTCATCTGCTACAGACAAGGAGTCAGAAACAGAGAAAGAGTCAGATTCAGAGAAAGAGTCCAAATCCGAGAAAGAAACAGAATCAGGAACAGGCACAGGAACAGAGAAGGAAACAAGCACAGAAAAGGGTACAGGAACCGAAAGAGACTCTGATGAAAAGTCTGAGGAGGAAGATGCTTCAGGGAGCACTAGAGAAAGTGGGTCTTCTGCCCGCTCCTCCATGAGATCATCAGCTACTGAGGCCAGCAAGGGGAGCAGTGCTTCAGGCACGACTGTCAGCAGTAGTGGAAGTGAAAGTAGGAGTGGGAGTGTTAGTGGCAGTGGGAGTGGGACCAGGAGCAGTGGAGGTTCAAGTGAGAGTGGCAGTGGCAGTGGTAGCACTAGCAGTGCCCCATCTTTGTCTGGCTCAAGTGTAAAGTCCTCACAGAGAACCAGATCATCAGGAAGTGCTGTAACATCTGAGATATCCAGTGAAGAACTCAGTGAGGCAGAGTCAGGAACAGGAACAGCCAGTGAGGCAGAGTCAGGGTCAGTAAGTGAAGGTTCTTCATCTCATGGGTCCAGCCAGAGGAAAATGTCTGGGTCAGAATCTGGTGGAGGGTCTTCATCTGGCAGTCAGATGACAGACCAGAGTTCCCTTGGCAGCGAGGGGAGTTCAGCAATTTCTCGGTCCACCAGTGGCAGCAGGCGTTCGCGGAAATCAATCCTGAGCCGCGGATCTGAGGACACAATCACAGAGGAGAGTGAGAAAGACGATGAAGAGGAATCTGAGACTTCTGACGAGAGCAAAGATTCATCCCGTGAGCTTAGCGATGGAGCATCATCCAAGAGTTCCAGTGTGGCATCAGGTGACCGTGAGCCCTCTACCTCTTACATCCGTCCCCCGTACAGCTCTGAGATCAGAAGCATCGGTGACACTTCCATTGAGACATACGGAGGACTGTCCCCTATAACCGAGGTGGACGAGGACGCCATCTCCTCTGACAAATCCTCAGCCAGTGGCTCTGGGTCAGAGGCCGTTAGTGCTTCAAAGAACTCGGGAGAAACAGAAGCAACGTCAGATGCTGATTCAGAGTCTGACGGAAACTCAACTGCCTTCTAAAGAGACGTATTGTGCACTGTGAAGTAAGAGTGAATAAAATAAATTACCCTTGCATGGGAGTGAAGAAGTATTTCTTTCCTCTACAGAGTGCTTCAAACGTCCACTTACCCTCATTAACCTTTCGTGAGGAATACTTTGGTGGTTTCCTGCTACAAAATATCAGTTACCTCCTTGACTTCTCCTCTTTGATGCTTTCTGGGTGTGTTCTTATGCATTTACTTTTAGGGTGTCACTTTATTTTGATAGTCCATCTGTTGACACTTAGTTGCATGTCAGCAGTGTGTCAGTTAACAGTTAGCGCTCTTTAAACAGACGAGTAACAGGCATTCAGCTAACTGCCAGTTGACTATAAGGTACATTTAAAGTGGTTTACAAATTTGAGAAGATGAGAAGGTCCAACTGAAAAATCAGACAATATTTTACCACAAACCACCTCATTTCAGTACAAGACACGCCCCCCTCAAGTCTTGTTGCTTAAACCGAAACATTTCATTTTATTAAAAAAAAGATTAAAAGGCGTTTCACTTATAATTGATAATGTGTCCTGTTGATAGGTTAGAGACTTTTTACTGTTCTCAGCTGTCTGCTGTGCTTAAAGACGAATGTCTATTAATAATCTGTTGATTGTCAACTATAGATTACTGTCATGTGCTTGATCATATGCCGACATCACACTGTTGACTTTCAACCGACAGTAGTTGATAGTTACTTTAGAGGACTTTGACTCAGTGTAGAGATATTTAGTTGAATATTGGTTCATAACCTGTTGCAACAAAACATACTGACAGTCTACAGATACTTCTGTTGAATATTAACTGACACACTGTTGACATGAGACTGAACATCTGCTGAAAACTTCTGAAGTTTCGACAGATGGACAATGAAAATAAAGTGTGACCACTTTAAGTACAATATTATGGGCCTGTTTCTGCTGTGAGATTTTGCATGCTGCCATCTGCTTTAACTGAATGTTTTCCTTGGATTTGACAGTGATTTACCTAATGGTGATACACTGGTTACTCTTTCACATAGAAAACCAAAGTTTCTCACCGTAAATTGAGCTCTAATACAGAGCTGATATTTGATCATAAAATGGGGTTCATTCTTTGTTTTAAGACAGTCTTTTACATGCATTAGAGTATAATCTTTAGCAGAATTTATCTTAACAATTGTTCCAAAAAGTGAACAATTGTATTACTGTAATATAGCTGCATTTTATGGTTAATGTCAGTGTCTGTGTGGACATCATTTTAATGTAGTTTAAGGGAATGCATCTTTGTTACAGTGCATAGTAGTCTTCAGTTCCCAAATAAACATGAGCATATTCATATATTCTATTAAAGTATTTTCAGTATTTTCGCAAGGACGAAGAATTGAATTATGGTGAGAATGCCTTAAGAATAGTGTGATCTTAAAGCCTGGTGCAAAACACAGATCTGCTGTGGTTTTTTTGCATTTTTGATCTTAGAGAAAGTTGTGTGGAAGGCACTCTCTGAAAAACTATATAGTGACCCTGACCCCTTCTCTCCTCCTCAGCTTGGGAAAAAGAAGCGCATTAAGCTGGTGTTGGATCGAGAGAATGAGACCAGCTCCACTGGAGAGGAGAGCGCCACAGAGACCCAGCGAAACAGAATACCCAACAGCCACAGCAACATCAACGGGAACATCTACCTCGCACAGAATGGCACTATTGTCAGAACCAGGCGGCCACCCCACCCAAACAACTTGAAGGTGGGCTCTCCATGCCGGCTCAGTAAGCATTTTAAAAAACTGGATAAGTTGGGCGTGACTCATGAAGAACCTGCTCCCATTAGTAGCATCGAGAGCACAGGAAACAGCACAGAAAATAGAACGGGTGCATGTGTTTCCACTAACGTGGACGTCAACCTGAACGCTCAGTCCTCCTGTGGCTCCCTTGGATCTACTATCACAGATCTCAGAAGTTTTGGGTCCAAAACCAATATTGCCAAGGTCTTGATAGACAGAAACAGCAGTGTCCTGTGCGTCAATGAGGAGCAAGAGACTTCTGTTGACAACCACAAGGACAGCAGGGAGACGCTGGAGTCCCACAGTGACCACACATTATCAGATGAGGAGGAGTTATGGATGGGACCCTGGAACAGCCTGCACATACCAATGACAAAACTCTGACTCGCCATGCAGAAAATTAATTTTCTTTTTGTTGTGTTCCTTTATCATGTTGCTTTTGTTTAGAAAATGATCATTAAAAATGATTGTGTGCCTCAACTGGATAAGCGCCGATCACTGTCAAGGACAGGTGATTGCACTTAAAGTCACGTTTTGTTTCACCATAATTTGTTGAAGCTTATTTTATCAACGACAGGGCTATTACAGATGGTTATATTGAGCTGCAAGGCAATGAGTGCCTCAAAGAAATATGACATTTCACGTGAATCATGCTTGACTGTAATTTTTCGTCTTCATTCAGATCAGAAAATGGTTCTCTTTCATGAGTGATTCTGTGCTTTGCTTTCTTTTCTCAATCTCGTTTTAATTTTTATCCTGAAACGGATCACAAAGAGATTGTCTTTTATTTCACTACGATGATGTTTAAAGGTATTTACAGAGAAATCATGGTGAACATATGAAGACATTGTGATTATATAGTCTATGACAAATATAAGAAAACTTATTTTGCTAATGGCATTTTACTTGCAAATGATTCAGATTGTCATTGATTATTTTATGTTGTGATCACTTGACAATGTTTTTGGAAATTTCTGAAAAATATATGAAATTATTTTTGTCTATTTTGTATCTAACAGAGATGGAGACTCTAACATATGGCATTAAAGACATAATACCCAAATGACTGTTGTCAATGTACCTCAATAGTGAAATGTGAGAGTATGATCATTATTGTTATATGGACATTTGTAGTTACAGAATGTGGTATTTTGAACCCCTTTATATCATGAAGCTTTATTCTGTTCATGATAATTAATTAACTGACACATCAGGACCGTATGCAAGGAGAAAGACTACCAAAAAATGTTCCAGAGTTATAATAAAGTTCGAACCTATTGCGATGTGCATCGTGAATGTGAAGCATAATTACAGGTAGTCGCTTTTCTCTGCAGCTTCACCCTGAACTCAATGTCAGGGAGCTTTAGCAACAGATTGTGTAAAAGCACAGATAATGTAAATATCCGCCTTTGTGTGCCTTGGTGAAAATGTGAAGGATGTTCGGGGCTTTAAAACTACAGTCTCTGAATTGCATAATGGGTTTGAAAGTTGAGTGTAAGGCAGCCCACAGCAGTGTAGCTCAGCAGTAAGCTCATAAAAATACAATGTCTGCAGACAGAGGTCTGTCAGAATGAGGCCTTTTCCGTGCAGTGGGCTTTCACTCTGAAGAAGAGCAATGACAGGTCACCAAACATGGGGATATGGATAGCTAGTGTATCTCTCAAAAGCAGAGGGATGTCTGCTGGGAAGCCTGAGAAACTGACAGTCTTCTTGAGTCCACTTTCACACCTGTCAACACAACCTGCAAAAAAAAAGGGAGAAAATGATGTTTTTTAAGACGGCAGTGATTGTAACCAAGCAGGCAATGGAAATCCCAAACACATTCTCTTCATTTGTTTCTGGTCTGTCAGAGATTGACACATCTAACATCTAGAATGACATTTACAAAAAGTGTCCTGCAGTCAATCAAATCACAAGAATGCCAATCAAGTTCACAGAGTTCTTTGGGGCCAGTGGTTCAGAAAGGAGCAGGCACTGAATGCCAGAGTGAAGAAGCTTGAGAAGCTGCTTGGAATATAGGTCAGGAGGGAACCTCGTTCCCAATACAACAAGCCTGGTGACCTAAAGCATCAAAACAAAACCTGCACTATGCTGATGGGGAAACAAATGGAAGTGAGACTTGCAGAAAAGCATAAATAGCCTGTTTTAATTGTTGGTTGTGTCATTTTCAGCTGTTAAATGTGCTGCACCTTTGTGAGGATTAATTTTTGATCTGCAGAGGCAAGACGAGGGTTCTCTCTAGTGTTCACTGTCTGTCAAGAGCCACCTGCTCCACAGTGCATGCACACTCACAGGAACTACCATTGCTGACAAGAGAACAGTTCTGTGCAAACCCTGTTGCATGCAGATGGGGCTCATCATGACCTGCAGTTTTCTGGAAAATATTTGTAGAAAACTTGTGCATGTATCTTGTACAATGAGAGTGTATTCTAAATAATCTGAGTTATTATCCAGAAGGAAAATAACCTGCAGTCGATATGGAATGTATCCATGCCCTCATCCTCTCAAACACAAGGACATGCTTCACCAATCTCTTTTTGGAACACTCTCCCGATGAATTGGATTAAAGCTCACCCAAATGAATAATGGAAGCATTTCTACAGAGCATTGCGGTCTATCATAGGATTAAGTCCAAGCTTTTTTTTTGCTTTTTTTCTCCCAAACTCTCCAACCTGACATTTCACTTAGTAGATTAAATTACAGCATTAAGAATGGACATATCCCAGTGGAAATGAATTTTTGGCTTGAGAGAACCCACAATCAAATGTCTCCTCAAATGGGATTTACTTGTCATTTGCGTTTAATACTCGCAAAGGAAGACTGAGTAAAGATGATGAAATGCTGCACACCTACAGAAAATTTCTAAGCAGACTACTGTCACAACAGTGAGGTTATTTATAATACCAGAGGCTCATGCAGTAGAGTCAAGAGACAAGATGGAAAAAAAGACAAAAACTAAGTCTTGAACACATTCTACCTGAAAAAAAAAAAAGGCTCGTAATTGGACACATGAAGTTTGCAGAAAGAAAAATTTATTCTTTGTAATTCAGCCAGCAAAAAATGTGGTCCACTAACACTTGATGTTATAAACATTTTCCTGATGGCCAAGAGCTCCTGCCTTGAAGGAAAATTGGTCAAAATTGGTCAAAATAAATTTAAGGGGGCTTTAGGCCACTGATTAACAGTAAACAATTCAGTGCGGAGACACCCCTACAAAAAATATAAATTTGGTGGCTGAGATACAAGGCTGCACAAATACAATTGCTATATCCCAGTCTGTCTTTATGTAACAGGACTGAATAATGTTTTTTGACATGTAAAAGTTCTGCAAAATTCTCTCTCTCTCTCTCTCTCTCTCTCTCTCTCTCTCTGCCTGCCTTATCATCTTCAGTTTTTTAGAAAACAGCCACAGACCTAAATTAAGTGACGAGTTTCTTCACATTTCAGTTTTAGTAGTTGATGAGTAAGATGAAAACTGTAACATAACTGTAACATACATAACATATGTTACATAAATGCAGATAAGCAGGTGCATTTGTCTTCATTCCAATAATAAATAGTTGATGTCATGACAGTGTGTACAAATCTACGATAGCTGAGATTGACATTTGTGGGTTTGCAAGGGTTGAACTTTGCTGAGATGATGAGAGTTCGACCAGGCCTGACCAAACTTTGACATAATCCAATAACTTTAAACATATTCATGCATAAATAGTGGCTGAGCTTGTAGATATGCATATAATAGAAGAGTAGACTATTGGCCTTGGCGGAGGTCTGCGCTCTCTGAGTGCCCCTCTATTTTGAAAATGTGTTCTTTTGACCTTTCTCATAAATTGAGTTTCACTGAGTGCGTTTTGAATGCAGATATTCAGGCGCAGGTTGTAGTTATTCCAGACATGAAGAGCTGAAATCATGACAGTGTGTACAAATGAGTGATGTCTGCAGTAGTTGCAATGCACACGTTTAAAAATAAATTTTATTCTCTGTTTTTGTCTCTGGTCATTTTTCTCATCTGAGTTTGATAGTCGACCAGGTACTCAGAAATTTAATTTTGTAATCCTGATTTACAAACTCTTCACCCTCCAGTTTATTCAAATGCATTTTTACATCCTCCAAACAGGTTCTGCCACAGTTTGTGTTTATGTGAAGTCATTATTTGCAGCAGTAATTCTGAAGTGGACCAGTGGATGTAAATCAGGACACAAAAACACTGCCGCACTTCACAGAGATTCATAAATCTCTAAAGGTTTTATTGAGGGCGATTATTCATTCACCAGAGAGTGTGCAGAGTTAGTAGTGCAATGTGTGCACCAAACAATGGTACAGGGTCATGCTTCACTCTGTACTAACTTGCAGAATTTTTCTTACTCTAATTGGACCATTGAGGCTGTGTTCCTGGCCCTTGATTTAATCTGTGCAACAATCTCACACATGCATTCAGATGTGCCTGATGCATTTCCAACAAGTAAACAAATTCATTGCCTTGCTGATGATGTGGGATTCTGCCGCAAACATACTCACATAGCTGCTGATACTGTATACATTTAATTTGACAGGAAAAAGAAGTGGGAGCAACTTCACAGGAATGCATCCAAATTAAATCCTCTTATAATCAAATATTCATGCTGAAAGTAAAACAGGAACATGGTCGCAATAGGAATTGGGATTCAGATTAGTCTGTTTTTCAGTAGTTTGATATGTATTTGCTCTGTTTGCCTTAAAGGAGCCTCCTGTTGCACTGGATTTCAAGAGAATTATACTGGAGAGCATGCCCAATGTAAGACTTAGATGTCATCCAAGAGGCAATTTGTGGTGCAGCACAAAGCAGCATTAAAAAAGCACGAGAGACCAAAAACAATAGTCTAAGATCGTCTGAAGCTGCCATCAAACTGTCATCACAGTCGAGACAGGCGTTTCAAGTACATGTCAATATTTGTATGCCAACAATTGTCATTAAAAGGAGAAGTGAGCATACCTCACATCGAATATCTGTTCATGTATTTCCTCAGACTCCACATGGCTGCCACATTTGGTTTCATCGACTTATTGCCATGGGTATAAATGAGTTTTTTGCCCCGCTGGTTCCAGGGGCGTGTCCAGGGAGTGGCCAGGGGTGGCATTGACTATCTCTGTAATCTGACAGGTCACCCCATGCAGGTGCCACTCCATTTGACTAGTCACCTGCCCAGTCAGTGGTGGGCCTGTTTGAACTGTTTGACGAGTAGAGGTGCAATTCAAGAGAAGCAGTAAAAGCACATCATAAGTTCTGCACAGTTTTTAAAGAAATAATTTAACCATATGTTATTTATTATTGTGTTGTCCTTTTGTCACATTAGGCTGGCTACAGTATTTTTATACTGTGATTGTATTTTCAAATATGCCATTTCTTCATTTGTGTTAAACCCATCTTTTTAAAGTACAAGCTCTCAAAAGAATAAAAGATGGAAGCCTGGTATATTAAATGTGTATGGTGCCACTCTGTGTTGTAATTGGCAGGTCTCTTTATCTTTTACATTAAACTTCAAGCACAGCAATGTTAGTAAATGTAAGTAGATATGGGCAGCAGAGACAAAAATGGTAAATTAATACTATTCCGATGCTTTTATGTGCATGTGTACACGTGTTGGTACTTCAGGTCACTATGCAAGGACAATTGACATATCGCCAAAGACCACATGCCACCCAGTGCCAGTCTTGGGCCACCATAGTTTTGAAAGTCTGGACATACCTCTGGTTGGTTCTGATCTTTGGGTGTCTGTTCTTCCAACCAGAGGGGAGTTTATTGCTAGTATTTAGGAACACAATCCACATTTCAGGAGTGTTTTACTCTCAGGGTTATAAATCATCTTTTGTGCTTTGCTGTCTGACTGTGCGGAGAAAACAAGCATGAGTACATCTGTTATTTTGAGGCTGTAATTTCCAGAACGCCATGGAAACAGTAGTAGCAGAGTAGGCAGTATTAATGCCTGTGTTTTTTGATCCAAACTCCGTGCGTGTGTGTGGCAGCCACACTTTTATCACAAGTAATGCCGTGTTTGATAGCTGAAGCCACAACATAAGCATGCAGATTTGATTTTCTGTGTGCACAGGAGGAGTGGCTAATACATTAATACCATTTCCACTCGCTCAAGAACGTGTTTCCCAGGTATAGGTAAGCGCTGTTCTTATTCAAGTCCGCCGGCAAGCCTCCTGCGGTTCACCTATTAGCATAGCCTATATAGGATATCCTGGCCTACAGCAGGCAATATGGTAATCTAGCCATGAGTCATTCTAAAGAAGATTATCACAAATCCCCAACGGAGGCAGGAGAAACTGCTCATAATACCTATCCGTCACCATTGCTTATTGCATGCTCAGACCTGGAGGGCAGGACTCTTTATTTCCTACCAAGCTTCAGTATGAAAATATCCATTTCACTACTTCAGTCTTAAAATTAAAGGTTACATGTTTATTTGCTGAATCAGTTGAGGATATGGATACAATGAATATTATGAGGACAAGGAGTAATAAAAGAGTCATATTAGCAAACATTTTATCATCCTGAGCCCAAACACAGAGGCAGGAAGCTGTGAGAGCACAAACCACAGCAGCTAGTGGTGAAATTACAGCTCGTGCGATGCATCCAATCTGTCATTACTGTTGTTATTCAGTGAACTCTGTCTTTTCACTCATGAAGCTAGATCTGACCTGCAGGCAGCAGAGGGACAGATGGGAACAGTTCAGTGCTGCAGGGGAGACTGGGACTGGTCACAGGTTGGTTATTACAGTGGAGCCACATTAGAGGGTGCTGTGTAATTCTGTTCCTGCCAGACATCAAGTCTGATGCAGCGGCCATTGCTTTGATAAACAGCAAAACAGTAAACAGAGTATTTTTATTAGGAAGACACTCAGGCTTTGGTGGCTTTCTTTGTAGGTAAATGAAGTGCATGCTGGTCGTTATATTGATTCAGAGATCTGGTCACACACACACACACACACACACACAAGTACAGTATGTATGTACATATGTGTGTGAATACTATAAATGCTGGGATGCTCATTCACTGGTATACAGTAATAAACTAATGATGAATTTTTAAAGTGAAATCAACTAAACATTCAGCTGGAGTCTGTATAAAATTTGTATAAAGTTATAGAAACTTTTTTTAATCAGTTTTAAATTGTTTCAGTTTTTTTAAGTAATGTGTTTTGGATGAAATCATTGCAGATTTGTGTTTATTTTCCATTAAGAATATAAAAGGATATCCAACGTTTTCTGAAAAACAGCTCAGGGGTTTCTGCCATTTTCTACTTCCAAAACTCAAACACACTGGCAGTTAGAAAATAAAAAGATAAACATTAAGTAATTCTTTTCTAGCACTGATAACACAATACGAACAAAAAACAAAAACAGGACCAAAAAGTTGTAGGCTGAAGCCTTAGCTTATTACAACTACCCATTCAAATGTTTTCCGAGATTTTTCCAAGATTGCAAGGTAAATCTGAGGGTACCAAAGACAAACAAAGTGTGATGTACGCATATTGAGAAATCTTTTTCAGGTGCTGGATCAAAACATGAGCAGAAAGTAAGGAAACGATTCACACACCAAACCAAAGAGCTCCCAGTAAAAACTGTTATACTGCAACTTTTCCATTCAGTGATCTTCATTTAGGCATTTGTCAAATTTGACACTTTTAAATCTGAGGAGTCTAAATCACGTTTTACAGGACAGGAACCAGAAACATTACACATAATTATGTTTTTTTGTTTGTTTGTTTGTTTGTTTGTTTGTTTGTTTTTTAAATCAGTCAAGTCAAATCAAAGTTAATTATAGCCCAAAATCACAAAAAAACCCTCAACAGACTGTACATAAAAACAACACAACAAAAACAAGAGAAATGACCTCATACCTTTTTTCCAAGTGAATCACTGGAAAATTTTACAACTTCAGGTCTCTTAAATGAAAGATCTCCATTGGTCACTCTCTCTTCTTGTCTTTGTAAACAATTTGTAAACATATCCAACGGCTGATGAGTGTTTGTAAGCAGACACTTCTTCATTTTTAGGGGGTTGCAGGCCAAAAACATTGCTGCTAACTGGAGCACTGTCTGTCTCACTGCTGATCCAGACGGACGGGGCAATGCAACAGATTTATGAGCTCCTTTAATAGAACCATAATGCAAGTCTACTCTGTTTCCATGTTTTGTGGTGCAGGAGGTGCAATGGTGTAGAAAGATCATAGATAACAGATGACACTGAGAAGTTACCAGAGGGGAGACTGAGGTATTAGAGGAGATGGTGTGCAGATTTTCTTTTTAATTTAAATAGTATCAACAGTGTTCTTTGGACTGGACAAATTGTATTGAGACCACAGCCTCTATAATGCCACTGTGTCAGTATGATGATGGACACATTTGTGTGGTTTTCTTTTCTCCATTTAAGCTTTAACAAGATACATGTATAGCATTGAAATTGATCCGTTATCTCACACTCAAGATGAAGACAAAATGTTGTCCATTTTGCTACATTAGTGCCGAGTACAGTTATATACTGCATCGTATTGTTCTTGTACCCTTTCTGCTTACACAGCTGAGACACTTATCGAACTCTGATGTTGATGCAGCTCTCGATAGTTCATTAATCCTGCTGACAAGTGATGGTATTGTAGAAGCTTTGGCCTTTCCTGATCGATGCTAAATTCATCACAGCTTCCCCAATGGCCATAACTTGATTAAACACACTTAAGACCAATTCATAAACATTCTGCGAATCGTCCTCAAGGTGCCCAGAAGCCTCTAATTTCACCAGTGATCAATTTGGCTCTCACCTTTTTTTGGGTTTTGCCCTGCAGCTCAGCCACCTGTTAAGACTGCACTTAACCCAGCTTCTTCACATTTCAGCACATCACTGCTTACTAATTAGATTTCCTCTGGAGGCGGTGGAGTCGAAAGTCTGATGGGAGAGATAGCAGGAGGGGCTGAGTGAGAATGACTTTGGTAATCCCTGCATGACCCAGTGGAAGCATCTGAAAGAGAGACACCCTGAGAAATGATAACTGGTCAGCGAGAACATCGTAAGATAGAAACAGAATACCTGATTTAAGCAAAAAGCATGATATGCAAGTTATTCTCATGCAGGTGTTGCGTCTTATTCTTTTCCCCCTTTTTTGAACCTGCTACTAATTCCGAGAATTCATAAGTGCTTTCATTGCCTGTGCTTCTCTGAAAGTTGAAGTTATCATTAAATGCCACAGTTATGAAAAGTTTATCTTTTAGTCTGTAGATCTTTTAGTAGTAGTAGTTTCTTTAGTCATTCAGAATGCATTTGCAAATAATTTAGGAGGCAGCAAAGAGTCATCTAAAGTGATTTTCTGCCTCATTAATGGAGTTCCATTTGCATCCAGACACATTATTCATTGTTACATTAATCAAATTCAAGCTGTCATTTTAGATTTTTGTTTTCTTTGATGCATAATTCAAAGTTTATTAACTAACATGATAATTTACATGATATATCATTTAAAATTTTGTGTCAGAGTGATCAGAAAACTGTAAAAAACAAAACAAAAAACAAAACATTAGCTGATGTTTGCCATGAAAATGCTGTGACTGCTTTTCTTACTGCCTTTCTCAAGTAAACACAGATGTTGCATGCTAATGGCCACAAGATGGCGCCTGAAACTCACGGCTGTGGACAGACATCTGGCTGGGACAGGAGAAGGCAAGTGATGGGATTCAAATTGCTTTTGAGGAGGTGGTACTGACAGAGTGGAAATTAAAGATAATACATTTGACTTTTACTCTCTTTGGACATTAGAGGCTCTGCAGCATGACTGGTCATTTATCTTACATGGGTTCGTTCCTGCACTGTGGGAGGACATGTTGTAAATGATGATCAGACCATTTAAGCACTGATAACAAAGCAGGCCTAGTTTTCTTTTATTATTATTAAGGAAAATTTTAAAAGTATTTTTGAAAAAAAAAAAAACTTTCTTTTTTGTGGCAGCCTCTTAAATATTCCTCAAACATTCATTAAAATAATTGTGTTTTTATGCTCATGTTTGATAGAAATATGGCCATGATGATACAGTTCACATCCATGACTTGTTGCGGTTCCTGCCTGCCTAATTAGTTCTTTTAGTCTGATTATTTTCTTCTGTCTTTCTGGCAAGTAGAGCACAACAGATCACTCCTATTTTCAGAGAGTGGTGCTTAGGCAGAGGGTAGATTCAAGTCCATCATCATCTCCTCATTTCCTGCAGCTATTTAAGACTGTGCCTCTCCAAAATAGGCGCCCGATGACCGCAGCCCGAGCTATCTGGGGACCTGTTTTCAAACTAATTTGGGATATTAGGATGTCTCTGAATGTTTTGTTTTGACATTTCTATACCTTCGCTGGCCGTCGTTTGCGCGGAGCGTGTGCCATCTGACTAAATGCCATTTCAGAAGTCATCTCAGATGTTTTTAGGTTGCCATAACTATATATTGTACATGTTGAGTACTTTATAATTTCCATGCTGCACATTGTTATTTTGGAAATGTACTCAAAACCCAAAGTAAGGCTTAACTGACAGACAGGTCACACAAACACACACACAAACACAAACACACACATGCAGCTCAGTGAGCCGGGGCCTACGACATCCCGCCCAGAGGTTATATTCTATCCGAAATGTTGGGTGTGTAGTAAAATACATGCTCCACACTGTCTGGCTCTCCTAATGAAGGGGTTTATGACTGGTAGTCCTGTGTTTGTACCATGTATCATGTGCCACTCTATCACTGGATACAAGGTCAGATCATATCTCACACTATAGTGCAGTTCTGCAAGAAGATCTCCGTTTATTAGACACAGTGGAGACATTATTCCAGCACATGAGGCCTCTATTAGATAAAAATAGGATTTAATACTTTTTGGAGACTTTTTCTGCTCTTATTGTTCTTGATTTTACAAACGGCACCTAATGGAGTTTTTCACAAAAAGCCTCTCCAATGTTATTCTGAGTCAGACACAGCTGTACGTGGCCAGACTTGTCAGACTGTGAGCTTTCAGCACCCACAGTGTTAATGTATAATGTCAACGCAGTAGGGAGCCTTGTTAAAAAGCAATTAAGCCAAAATGATTTAAACATTGTGCGGTTTAGCCATTGGCGAGCCTCGAGGTACACACAGTGTTGTTGTCTTTAAAATGAGAATTTCACTGTCTGCTCACACAGAAAACCGCTATTTGTGTGAGTGTAGCTCAAACCACACTTTCCCACACCCGCCAAACCATACCAAACCACAGACTTCAGATGAGTATGCGCACCACCACACAAACACACACACACACACTCACACACACACACACACACAGAGTATTCACATGAAGAGTAATTGAGGGGTTTGACTAGTTTTTGGTGCATTAAAACAGTAGCTGTTTTAAATGACAGGGGCTGAGACGTACTTGCATTGATGTCTGTGAGGCCGGTAAAGATGGCTGATTACTCAAAGAGGACGTGGCATTCAGTAACTCTTATTATATTCCTCTTTATTCAGTGGAGTTTGACTGAATCACATCATTTAAGCTGTTCCTGACTGTAATGCATTCTTAATCCGTGGCTTTCTCGCTCAGTATATTCATCTCTTGTGATTTTAGACACAAGCCTTTCTGCAAACAGTGTTATACTTGGTCTTATTCTTGATGATCAAACCATTGCTGCTGACAGTCGAGAGTCTCCAACAGGCAACCAAGAGCTATTGAGTTGTTCGCCTTGTTTCCAGAGCAACAGCTCATCCCATATTCCATGTGATAATTTGCCATTATGTGTGCGTCTCCCAGTAAGTCTGCCAGAGTTACGTAAGCAGCTTCAATTTGAGTTCCAGTGGCTGTTGTCTTAGACAAAGATTAGTGCTAGGCCCTAGTCAGACACGTTTTAGCTGTTGGCAGATTGTTAGCTTACACTCTGTGTGCAAATGTGCTCATCACAGCCAGACTGCTTGGATGTGGTTTGGAACATCTGTGTGGTCCCCACTCCCAAAGAAGACAGACAGGGGAGAGACAGAGGGTGAGGAACGTGGGTGGGGAGGGTGGTGGGACCCCAGGGCTGCTCAGAAAGAAGCCCTCAGTTTTTCCATCACTGCTGTCGCCACCACCACGGTGGTGGTGTTGCCTGCAAGCAGAGCCAGGGGACAGCCTGAGGCAGATGTAATGTGTGTGTGTGTGTGTGTGTGTGAGAGAGAGAGAGGGGGAGAGAGAGAGTAAGAGAAAGAAAAACGGGGACAAAGCGACTGTGTGGGGAGCCGTCAGTCTCCTCGTTGACTGATGAAGTTTAAGGTTAGGTCTGGCAAATTGCGGAGCCGCTGGCAGAGGCGGGGAGAGGGCCGTTGAGAGGAGCCTGGGTCCAAACCTGCGGTCGGCTCCCCCAGCAGCAGCAGCAGCACCACAGCCCAGCACCCTGCGTGTATGCGTGTGGTGTTTATTTACGAGCCTGTATAACCACGGCGCGGTCCCTGTGGTGGACTGACACAAGATGACAGCAGCCTAAATGTCTTGCCCTTTAAATCCAGCCTAATGGTCGCTTAGTGCTGTGGAGACAGGCACTGGGATAGGCGCCTGGGGTCTTTTCATAGGGGCCCTCTGAGTAACACATCAGCTAACACATCTATGGGCCACCATCCAGAGCCTTATTACTACCTGCTTCTGCGGCTGTGGCGCCACTGATTTAGCCATGGCTGTGTGCGGAGGGACAATACGAGCATGGGAATAGACACTATCCACCTACTGCAGCCGCTCTAACAATGATTTTGGATGTGAATGTCTTTTTAATATCTGTGTGTGTGGCGTCTGGGACAGACTGAATGGCCACTGGAGGGCTGGTTATAGAGTGCCTAAGCCTACTTCCGGACCATGGGACCTTAATTTGGAAAAAATATGAACCTTAGTCAATGGAGAGGGACAAATTATTTTTTGATCCCGTGTGGCTTGTGCCCTGAATTATACATATGATGGTTGGCAATTTGAAAGATAATTTTTCTTGTAAAGAAAGTTGAATTATGTCGTCAAACAGTAAAGTAAAACAACGTTTTTTTTGAGACCGCTCAGTGAACTCCATGTCTCGTCTTGATCAATATATGTCATCACTACAGACATGGCCGTCAGCTCAGCAGATTTCACAGCCTTTTTCTAGGACAAGGGGAAAAGTATTAAAAGAGGTGAAAACCATTATAAATCAGGTTGTGTTGAGAGCTGCAGCTACCCGAAGAGGGAGTTAGTTGGTTCCATGAGAGCCAGCATGACATCAGTTACGCGACTGGTGTTGTAGTCTTTATAATTATGTATTTTCACAAGAATACATCAGCCATTTGATGACAAACATAGGCTTTCTTCACATGAAAAATCATTATTTAAATTGGTGAACATCATATGTGTAATTCAGGGCACAAGTCAAACAGGATCAAAAAATAATTTTCCTTTCCCCACTGACTTCCATTCATATTTTTTCCCTATGAGGTCCCATGCGGTCCATCAGCGTGACTTACTCACTCAACATGTAGAGTTCAGAAAACAGCAATTCAACTGGATGTCACAAGAGTTGAAGCCTTAATTCTTAATCTACAATTTAATTTCTGCAGGAGAAAAATGATACTTGTAACATGTTGTTGTTGTTGTTTTTAATATTTCCTTGCTGGCCAAACTAGAACACAAAGAGTTAATCAGTTGTGTTTTGGCCTGAAGTAACTCTGTGATAAGTTAATAGCAGATGTGAGTGTTATTGGGCAAATTATATGCAATATGAGAGCAAACATACACTTCACATAAAAACGACCGGGGTAAACACACCATTCATAACTGCATACCATTCTGTGTGGGCTTGCCAGCCGACGCAATTAGACGCTTTCAGAGAGGAAGAAAAGATTATCATTCAAAACCTTGTGCCTTGCTCAATTCATGTGAGAAAAGAGATGTTTGTTGTAAGTCAGATTCTACCTGTCAATAATCCGCAACAAATCTTAGTTAAAGTCATTCTGATCACACCTCAGGGATCTATGAGAGGAAACAGGCACAGGAAAAAAACATGGTCACAAATCCCATGTGAATCCATCTCTGAAGAGGAGTCTTCTCCTGAATCACCTGCTGGCCTCCTCAACCTCGACTTGTTGCTCAATGCAGCACACACACACACACACACACACACACACAAAGGCTTTGAGCTTCAATCTGCATGCTTCGGTCCTGTGCAAACACAGATCAGACCATACTCATTGGGCCGTGTCTCTGGCACTCATCAGGCTGTTTGTACTGCAATTTCCTCCCCGCTCTTATCCATGTTTTGTCCACTGTCATTCCAGCAGGATTATGGGATGCTTTCATCATGCAGAAACATCAACTGAGGCAGTGGGGGAAATGCAAAGGAGGCATGTTGTTTTGCTCCTCTCATCACACATAGTGTTATCATCACATGCCATAATGAACGCTGCAGTCTGCAGTTATCCTTCGAGCTAATTATTATTTTGTAGTGGCTCTCCTGTCCATCTAAACAAATACAGTATTTAAAGTAAACTCATATTCATTCCACATCTTCCGACCACTGGCAAGTGCCGCATAGGTTGTACATTACACGTGACTTCTAAGCCAATATGTGACCTTAATTTAGAATGTTAAGTTAGAGAAGGCAAAAGTTGATATTTTCCCTTTTTTATATGTACTCGTTCTCCTGTTGCATTCACTGAATTTTTTTTTAAGTTTTCACACGAATTTGATTGTAATCTCTGCCTCCAAAATAAAAAGCTTTCGTGAGATTCAGCATTTATTTACTTAAATTTTCAAAGACAAGAACACAACTGCAGCAGATGAGATCACTTAGAACTTAAACTTTGTAGGTTCATTTGTTAAAGGTCCAGTGTGGGAGATTTAGTGGCATCTAGTGGTGAGATTGCAGGTTATAATCAACTGATTATGCATTTGCTCACCTTCCCCTTCTGTTTGTGTAGGAGAACCTGCAATGGCCAAGAAAAACATTAAAGAAGCTTTCTAGTGCCAGTTTGCTTTGTCCAGTCTGGGCTACCGTAAAACTATGGTGTTGCAACACGGCAGACTTTTTTTGGAGGAGGACTCACTTTCTTTATAAAATAAAGGGCTAATTCAAAAGTTTTATATGTCATTAAAGGGATAGTTGTGTATTTTTGAAGTGAGGTTGTATGAGGTCCTCACGCATAGTCAGTCTGTGACCTTCTGCAGATGGCGATCAATGGTGTCACTTTTGGGAGAAGAGGGGAGAAATCGCTGCAACAGAAAAAAAATGTTTTTAGCCAAATATATAAATGCTTACTCATAAAATCAGTATCTGTTCAGTTGTACGCTAAAATTATATTTTTTTTTCACTGCTTTAGGTTGCCGCCAGACTGCCATTTTGCCACTACACCACACACTGTATCACTGCTGGGCTCAGACAGTAGCCAGACCAGACTAAAATAAATGTCTGGCGGCAAACTAAAGCAGTGAAAAACTTAAGTGTACAATTGAACAAATATCGATTTTTAACCCCGGGACTCCACTGTTTTCGTGTGTGTTCCAGAACGGCTCCATCGTCTGTCAACACCCACCGGCTACGTCCAGGAGTAGAAACATAATGCATCCACATCCGCAGCTGCAGCTGCAGCCAGTGGAAGCAGACTCATTTAGCCCATTTCCACCAACATGAAGCTGGTTTCATTCCAGTTCAAGCACCCAGTTTTGAACTGTTCTGAACATTTCCACCAAAATTAAATTGGTTTGGAACCCAGAAACTTGGTTCCCAGCTGGAACCTAAAACTATCTAGTTTTCCTTTGGAACCAAAGTGGGCATGTCAGGTTATACAGGTTCCTGTTTGCTGCACATACAGTTAATGACATGTCTTTGGTCCTCATATCTGCTCAAAACTGGTGGAAATGAAGACTGCTTCATTAGAAAGCACCAAGGTTCCAAGAATCCGGAACAGAGCAATTTTAAGCACCAGAGCGAGTTCGGTGGAAAAACACGTTGACTAGAATTGAAATGTATCAGCTTTGCTGCTGTGTTGGAGCGAAGACGCACCGCACACGCATCTACATGGGTACAGTATTTATGTGGCCAAAAAAGTTTTTCTGCTGACACCATCAGTAACAGTACAATGCTGACTTCCGCTGCAGTGACCCCACCCCCTTTTAAAAGTGACACTGCTGATTGGCATCTACAAAAGGTCATAGACTGACTATATATAAGTACCTCACACAACCCCACTGAACTATCCC
>JAQFJA010000003.1:16413270-16429954 GCA_029874485.1 Naso brachycentron
TGGATGAGCTCTTTAAAGCAACAATACATAACTTTACCATGACCCAAAGCTTCAAAAAATGACACTTAATGATGCATGTTAGTACATCGCACAAAACAGCAATTTTAGTAAAACTGAGCCAGATTTTATGAAAATAAAATAAGGTTTTCCCTCTGATGTCCTACGACTGCTCTGCTTCAACTCTGATTCACGGAGGTTCCTGAAAACAACATGTAGGCTGCCTGCAGAGCGAAGCTGCAGCTGCAGCAGCAGGTAGTTGATGGGGACAGCTCCATGAAATAAAAGGCTGCAGACAGACAGAGCAAGAGGGGAAACCAGAGGACATATTCTCCATAAAATATGATCCAGTTTTACTAAAATTACTGTTTTGCGTGACATACTAACTTGAATCATTAAGTTTTGTTTTTCGAAGTCAATCATCAGAGGAATCACGAGACATTTTTTGATAAATACTACACTACTTATACATAGTAATACTTATATAAATACATAAGATGCTTGTAGTCACTTTAAAGCGTGAGAAAGCAGAAAGACAGAGTCATACATCCTAAAGAAAAGGAAAAACATTGAAAATTCTCTTCACAACTATAGTTACTCATTACTGAGGTTTAAAAACATATGAAAAGTCATTAAGGAAAATTTATTTGAATTATTGTGAACTGGAGTATTGCATGTCTGTAGGAAGTAGCATGTGCTTATGACAGCTTTTACATCCCAGGGAAAAAACTCGCTGGTTCCATCAGATGCAGTCTCCAGCTACCAACTCTGCCAAAGCTCGCCCGATGTGGGAGACACGAGGCCACAGACTTGAGCAGCAGCTGCCTGAGAAATAATGAGCTGATACACACACTATCCACCCACCATGCACACCTACAGTATGGTGAACAGAGCTCAGAGGATAACTCATGCAGCTTTTGTATTAACAAAATCATAGATTTAATTGCTGTTGAAGGTGTTTCTGTTTAGGCAGGGGTGAAAGAGTTTAATGTCAAAAGCTTTATGTCCATCATTAAAAGTGAGAAAAAACACAGCAGATATGTGGCAGTCATAATAAAATGCATAAATCTAACAGCGAGCACAGACAGGATCCTTTCTTTACATTTCAGCTGGAAACTTGCTGTCAGAGGCTGATTGAATAGGAGTTTCCTACAAGCATGCTTTTAGCTCTCTCTCTCTGAGAGTACAAAGATAAAACCGCCATGCACCACTCATATCCAACCCTAACAAACCTCACTCCCAACCTTTTATTCATCACTTCCAGCTGATCTTGTTTGGAAGTTTATTATAAACACTCAGACATTAAGAAGAACTGAGTTTGGACGGTTTGGGTGAGTATACCATTACCCCGACAGGAGAGTGGTTCATCTAAAGTTAGCTCCGTGATTGCAGGTTCGCTAATGTTATTCATACCTGAAGCCACAGTAAATATTGGACCTCATCACACTCACTGATTTACTGAAGTCATTCAAGGATTAGCTTCTCTAGACAGGATGTGCTTTCAACAATTAATCATGGTGGATGACACTGTCACACAAAGGTCATTTACATTTTTCAATAAGCTAAGGATATTTAAAAATACAAGCAAAGGGAGGACAGAGAAGGGAAAAACCTGAGATGTCTTTTCTAGGGTTCAACTGATATATCAGTTTGCCAATGGAATCAGCCAATATTGGCCTATCACAGATATACTGGTATGTTCTCCCATATGAGCCAATATTAAGGCTGTATTTAAAGTCCAGAAAAAATGCTTGGACTAGTGATTTAAAATAGTGTAATTACGTAGTTTGTCCAGCGAAAGGTGGCTCGTTATTAAATAAATAAAAATTGAAGTGTTTAATGTTCAGTTCACTTATGGTTGGAATAAAGTTTAAGTTATACTTCCTCCATTACCTGTCTGCACCACAAGTCTTTGATAACCACATCAGTTGACATATATAAAATATACGCAGCATAAAAATTACAATATCCGATATACGGGTATACTATATATGTATAATATGCGCTGATTTGTAAAATACAGATATATCAGAATTTTCAATATGTTACACACAGAAACAAACACACACACAAACACACATATATATGGCTGTCAAAGTTAATACAACAATAACTACTTTTTAATGCTACTTTTTTTTTGACGGACGATTAATGTGCGCACACTGTGATGATTAAGACCCTCTGCCTGCCCCTTAGTTTGGAAATCAGGAAGCAATGCAGCAGTAACGTGTGGATGGAAGCAGAAACAAGCCTCCTTGAGCAAAACGGATAAAGTAAAGAGTCTTTTGAATGACAAGTGCTGCTTCAAAGCTCTGCCAGATGGTTCTCTCCACAGGACCAAAGTTATTTGCATTTACTGTCAATGTGAACCGTGTTTCCACCGAAGTACGTCGAATCTCAAATATCACTTGCTGGCCAAGCACAGCTGATGCAGACCACGCTGAAGAGTTTGCAACAGAGACGCATGTTGGACACTACACTCTGTTGGTGTTACTGAGTAATGTTACATTCTGGTCAGGACGCCCAACTCTTGTTTCTTGGGCTTGAGTTTGCCATGTTATGCTTCCAGCATATTGTTTAATATGACGTACCTTTGAGGTTTTTCTAGAGAATATTCTGGACAGTATTTGTTATTATTTTGGATTGCTGCAATAATAAAAAATATAAAATATATAAAAAATAAACATACATTTGCATAAAGCAAGCATATTTGTCCACTCCAATGTTGATAAGAGTATTAAAAAAATTGGAAAATACTCTTAAGGTACATTGAGAACAGATAAAAAAAGAGCACTTTGCAAGTAACAATGCATGGAATATGGACAATCATTCAATTAATTATGATTAAAACATTTTAAATTAGAATATTAGAATAGAATAGAATATTAGAATAGAATAGAATTAGAATAAACATGCTTTCTAGTATTGGCATTGGCTCCAAAAATCTGATCTCAGTCTGGCTTTAGTCTTTTCTCAATTCTTGGGCACAAACAGCATTTATTCAGGCAGAATTCCACATTTGCAGAAAATACTGTACATAAAAAGAAAAAGCTGCACAATGAAAGCACCGTACAGCAATATTAATATAATTCACAGTACAACTGGATAAGAGGAATTCAGTCTTAGGAGTCATAATTAATGAGCATAAGTAATACTGACATCAGGTGTTAGGACTAGAAGAAAAGTGGCATGTCCCTTTGAGGAGGAGTTAATTGGTGGGCACAAAAGGCAGAAATGAATCAGAATGAAAGAGCAGTGTGTTATTACAAAAAATAAAGCAAACACTCCCAACACACTGTTCTTTTTAAAAGCCTTTAATCATCCTAATCATTTTAAGAGGCTCCTGTCCTCTGAAACATTTCTCATTAAAAGAAATTCCTCTCTTTTATCCCACAGAGATTTCAGTTCATGGTGTCATGATGTGGGCACAGCTACCTGAGCGGCAGATGTCAATGGTAAGGACAGCATCAGCTCCAGGGGGAACAAGGGGAAGCATCTTAGCTATCCACTCCTCACAGCATAAAAAATTAGCTTTTCAGCATAAAGTGCTTTCTCATTGGTTTGCCAGATAAATTTTAATTGTTTGTTGTCCTCATCAATATAGACAATTAAGCAGAAACTATTTGCACCAGAGGAAATCAGTTTGGATAACCTGATAAATTTCAGTGTTCCCGGCTGCAGAAAATCAAATGAAGGAAATGAAGAGTATTTGCTATTCATCAGTAATTATTATTATTACTGTTATTTTTAGGCCCTGGTCCAGGTTGAGTCAGGTGAGACATTTCTGCGTGTAGCTGGTTTGTTTGATTTGGGAGGCAGTCAAACAGTCAGAGAACAATAGAAACTTGTGTTTCACAGATTGCCACATGGATTTAATCATGTAGTACCTCAAAAACATATTGAATGAGTTGTTAACTATTGTGTCTACCAGAGTCCGGAACAGAGTCTGGTAGTCACGGACCAAACACCTGTGTAACGAGCACAATGTACGTTAAAATAAATTCACAGGTGCAGAAATGGGTAAAAAGGATGCAGGCAGGTGTTGTATTTTACAAATGTTACTGCATTATTTTTAACATCTGAATCAGCTAAAATCAGAGGTAAATGCTTGAGTTACAAGACTCTCAAGTCACAAATTTAAGAACCTTTATACTTGCTTGACTAACTGATGAAAGACTTTGACTGTGTAGTACTGACTTCTGACTGATAAACCTGAAATGACTTGACAAGAGCTGCAACGAATAATTGATCAATAGAAAATTAATCAACGACAGTTTTGATAATTGATTAGTCTTTTCAGTCATTTTTCAAAGAAAAAATAAAAAAGAAATGCTGGTTAGTCGCATTTTCCACATTACTCCGTTTCACTGAGTAACAATTAATCAACTAATCATGAAAAAATTGGCAGATTAATCAATATTGAAAATAATTATTAGTTGCAGCCCTACTCAACTTTTTAAATTAAATATTTGCCTTTTTAGATACTCAGAAGTAGAGCTGGGCAATATAAAGACATTATATCTAGGGCTGCAACTACAGATTATTTTTATTATCGATTAGTCTGCCGAAAAATGCTAAAAATGCTCATCTCTATTTCCCAGAGCCAAATGTGACGTCTTCAAATTGCTTCTTTTGTCGAAAACAACAGCCCAAAACACAAAGACTCCTCATTTATTTTCATAAATGACACAGAAAAACAGAAAAATCCTCACATGTAAAACACTGAACTAGCAGTTCTTTTTACTTTTTAATTTGAAAAGTGACTGAAACAATCGATTATCAAAATAGTTGGCGATTAATTTTCTATCACTGGATTAACTGATTATTCACTTGATTGTTGCAGCTCTAATTACATTGTTTTCCACAAGACTATGTTGTTTTGAATATCTGGTAACTTGAGGTAGAAATAATTGGTGTTTGTACTTGATTTTTAAAGGCTGAATTACAGTAAAATTATTTTTTTTTCCACTTAGCAAAAAGTTCTTATTTTAACACTTGCCTTTACCCACTTAGTTATAATATCTACATTACAAATAAATATTGATCAAAAATGGAATTGTGTTAATATTTTTCAAGTACTAATATTCATCACTAAAATGCTGTCACATTAGACAAAGAGAGAAAAAACTTGTCGTGTTTGATTCTATCTCCCAGTTCTAGCATCGACAAACTTTTTAGTGCACAACAAACTTTTGAAAAGATTTAAAAATTGTGAGACATATATCGAGTACCGTGTATATGGCCTTAAAATATCACAATATAATTTCCAGTCCATATGGCCCAGCCTTATTCAGAAGTTACACTTTGTGTTTGACATGATTGGAGGATTTCTGGTGCAACTTGTACAAATCTAACAAAGTCTTTGTCTTTTCTCTTACAATAGAATTGATCTTGCTTTACTTTTTTGAAGAACTTCATTTGTAACACAGATGTTCCCTGCAGTAAATGCCGGGACTGGGACCCCCCACCTGAAGAGACGTCCCCTCTGCGATCAACAGGTGAGGACTTAATCGACGTGGCAGAAAGCAGAGATGACATTTTGCAGCAACAAAGCAGATGATTGGTTTTGCCAAACAGGCTACAGTTAAATATGATTTGAAAACATGTTTCTACATGTTCCAGAGTGCAAGTAAAAAAAGCAACCATCTGGATTTCACCTGGAGATAATTGCAGGTAACAAGCTGGTTCTGGTGATGATTGATGCAGTTGTTGGTTTGCATAACAGAACCCATGCAGGACTCTGGTTTCTACACTAAAATTATGACACAGATCTGAATATTTTCCTTTTTTTCAGTCCTGGCAACAAGAGGAAATACTGTAACTTGTTGTGACCTTTTTGAAATTCAGTCAAGGCTCATGTTTTGCAACCTGCGGAGGCAAAAACATCAAAGCTTCAATTCTGCAAGTATATGATGGATGTATGTTCCCAGCATGTGAGTGAGTCACGGCATGCCAGCATGTCAACGCATATTTCTCATTTAATGCATATGCCCCACTCTTGTCCATTTTTTTTTAAAAAGAAACAGCAATCATTCTGACAAGAGGCCTCTTTACTCTGCGGGAGTGCTGCTTTCAGCTGTGTTTTGTGAAATCCATGCACAAACTGTTCAGATTTCAACCCTTCACACATTAATCAAAGCAGTGAGTGGCCCAGAGATAATTGTCATTCTCTGTTCAATAAAAAACAATTCTGTCATGTCTGGAATATTTTATCTTATCCACTAAAATGACTAAAAAGAAATGAGTGTTTTCTATTTTTTCAGTTCTGACATCAAGATTATATAACTTGTGTCATTGTTGAATTTCTGTCAGTCAAGGTTGAGGTCTTGCTACCTGCTGAGGCAAAAATTCAGAGCAACAGTTATGATTCTGCTTTGCCAGACTGTGATAAATATATTTTTTTGTGTGTGTGAGAGTGAGTGCAGGCCAACATGTCCAAACATATTCATCATTTTATGTGTGACTGTGAATGCCACGTTTGTTTCTTTAAAGACAAAAACAGCAGATATGCTGCCTTGACTGTCAAATCAGTAGTGAAAACAAAAGCAGAAATTGTTCATTATAAATGAGAAAGATGCGAACGATAGGCACAAAAAATTAAACCAGCAATGCCTGACCACTTGATCAGGCAAAGACAGAGAGCTGCCGTAACGCCGCAGAGGAACTCAGGCTGCAGAGACCTGTGAAAGTTAAAAAGCCGAGGACATGCCGAGGTTGCTCCGTTTCTGCTTGACCTCATACTAAAACAAAGGTCTGCACCAGTCTGGCCATACGTAATATGCAGCGCTTAGATAGCAGCAGAATAAACAAAAGATAGCAGAAGTTTTACTGCACTTCTTTTCTTTTATCACTGACTTCTCTAATGTTGCTACAACTAAACCCATGACACCCAGGCAGAGACAACAGGAGAAAAAAATGGGGATAGTTCTATTCTTTTTTTGTTGTTGTTATTGTTGTTGAAAGAAATGAGAAATCTTTATGTGTAAAATGTTGCCGTAAATCAGTGTATCTACAGTAAAACTAGTGAAGTCAAAATATTGCTCTATTCACACAAGTGAAAGAGCATGCGCAGTCAGCGCTCCTTTAAAGCGGACAGTCCGCACGGTCACAAATGCTGCATGTGGACATCCGCAGAGGAGTCTGCGCAGACCCTTGCAGACATGGGTGGACGACTATTTTTATGTCACGCGTACCAGAGCAGACCCTTGCAGACACACGGACGTGGAAAGTATGAATTGCCCATTCTAAGTGAAGATATCTCGCCTCCATTACATATCTGTGCCACAAGCATTTGACAACCACATTCAGCCAAATCTATATATTGATATATCACGCTGTTTGTCATTATCATGCACCTCTCATGGGGCGTGAAATTAAGGCTGGTTTTGGGAGGGTGAAGGCCAGAAAATAGAAACTTTACTGCTTATCAGTCTTTTACTTAAATTGTATTTCTAGGTCAAACATCAGAGCCTCTTCACTGAATCACCAGAACTGGCACGACAGAATTTACTGTGAAGGAAGCAGGTCGGACAAGAAACATTGTGTGCAAGACTGCAAGAAAAGCAGCTAGAGCAAGAATAACTGGGAAGCTAATATTAGCGTATCACAAATTAAAAGTGATCCACATACATAAAGCACGACATTCATCTAACCCTGTTGTTGCACGCTCTGCCAGCCGTACAGAGTATTAGTGTGGATGTGTGTCGCTTGTAATTTTTTTCCCCTCCAGTTAAGAAACAACAGTCTTTCCCGGATGAAAGGTCAGTCCCACCTTCTCTCTCAGATTGGCATCAGCATCAGTGAATCCAGCAGTGTGGCTGCAAATAGCTTTGTGTCCTTGACCAATGGAAAACACATATCGAGTCTCTGCTTTGAGAAAATCAAACAAAATTTCACATAAATCTTTAGCAGACTCGTTGATTTTGTTTCTACATTTTCTACAATGTGTGAGAGGCTGTTCGCCTCCTTTTCCATAGAAAGATACACAAGTTCATAAAATCGAGAAGTCCATAAATTAGCCAAGGGTGTAAGTCACATGTTCACCAGTTTGTTCTGTGGAGGATGAACTTTTATGTTCCTCTTAAACAACATCTCCCAGGAATCATTATGAGTGTCTGACATCCCATTCACACTTATTTTAAGAGCCTTGTATCCACAGATGCATTTATACCTTCTAAATTTGGCAAGAATCTATTTCATCTTTACATTTTGCTTTTTTTAAGATCCATTTTTCTATTCAGGCCACAGATGCATGAAGTGTCTATTGCTAAGTTTAAAATGCACAGTATTTTAGTTTGATAAGATGGTAACGTTAAAGTGAAACTAGAAAACTTTTCGGTTTAACTTTGTCATTATGATGTATAACCTGACAGTGTAATAGTGGTTGAAAAATGACACCATTTGCTGCTAAACTGGTCTCTAATAAGCTCTGTTTTTACCACGATATTTTCTTTGCCACCGGGATGAGGGTTTCATTGAAAAGTTAAAAATCAGCGACACTCTCTGTCCTAATTCACTGGTCTACGCTGCGCCTCTTAGCAACAGGTGATGTCAGTACGAGCTGATTAGCTCACTGTGCTCTGACTCGCCTCCGCCAACAGCAGAGTGTCTACAAGTCACATCGTCAGTCGGCTCGAGCTCCAGCTGAGATGGACCAGTTTACTCTGCTGCAACTTTCCCTGCAACCGTTTGGTCTCAGTGCAAACTGGACTTAAAAGAGAGAGAGACAACAAACGAAATAAAGCGCTGAAATAAACAGCTGCAGCTGATTTGCTTCCAAATGAGTCTCATGCTACAGCTAACATTAGCTTGCTAGCTCATTTGCAGAAGTGATCTAGTGTTACTTTTAAGATAAAATGACCTTGATGCTGTCAGTCTATCGCTGGTTTCTTGTCTTCAATCTTCAAGTGTTTTCATTTGTTATGTAAAAAAAAATCTGAAGCCGAATCCTTTAACAGCGATTTTTGGAATAGGCCTCAGGCCGCTATCGAAGTACAACTGCCTTTGCAACACTGTTGGCCCAGCGACTCATTTTGTGTAAGAAGAGGGCAAATAGGCCCCCATCGTTTGTGGACAGTGCACTCAGGAGGTGTTGTTAATGTTAAATTTAAAAAAGATAAGATATATTGTCCAAGGATCATCCCAAAAATTGGATTAAATATGGTCTCCATATATAAACTATGTAGAGGGTCTTCAGGTTCCAACTAATAAACAGTTTTACTGGCTTGTGTGTGACCTGATCAAGTGGAGCTAATAAGGTACCACGTAGGAAGTCTGACTTGTCCGGGTCAATATTTTTTATCCTTTACGGTTATTTATTGAATTTGTCATTTTCTGTTTCTCTCACTCTCTCTCTCTCTTTCTTTGTGTGTGTGTGTATGTGTAAACTTGGATTGGGATAAGGGGTGGCGTGAGGGTGGAGGGTTCTTAACCAAAAAATATGCAAATTAAATTCTGTAAGACGTGATCTGTTTTATATGCCTTAAAATCAATACAAATAGAAACAGATTACAAGAATAAATAGAGATGTGTAGTACTAAAATACAGTAAAATACAAATAAATAGGAAATGTACCAGGCGTTTGGAGACAGAATTATGTCAGTGATACAGTATAACACAGACACATATTTTAGATAAATTCCCCTACATTTCTGCTGTAGCTGGAGGAATTTAAAGAAAAAACGGCATCATCACGGCCGGCTGAGGTCACAGGCTTCACTCACTTTGCTCATCAGGAGCTGTAAGGCGCAGCTGTGATCTCAGCTGATGGAAATCAGCCGAGCAGAGGTGATATGAGGAGTTTGGTGTTTTCCTCCTCAGAGTGTCAACGGTGCCAGTTGACTGTCTGGGTCTCTGTGGTTGTTTGGGTTGGTTGTGTGTTGAAAGTGTCTGTCCTTTATCTGCCCTTTTTTTTTTTTTTTTACTTGTTTTCTGTCTTTATCACATTGTGCCCCCCCCACCCCCCAAAGTCACTCCCAACTTTATTTTCTGTGGTTTGGATCAACCTTTCATTTGTCCACTTTTTTTGTGATTTTTTCGGATAGTTTTTTTTTCAGACTCCTACATGTCAGGTTGAGTTATTATTGGCCACGAAGTCCTCTGTTTAGTCTGAATGTGGAATATGTGTAAACTGGTTTAAGATCCCAGACCATGGTGTAGCACCAGATTTATTTCTTTTGCTAATAGAAGCAATTTTATGTTCCCTGAGCCATGTATCCTCATGAGGTACAGCTTTACCAAGAAATATATATATATATTTTGGGGTTTTGTAAAGCAAACTCGTCCCAAAACTGTATCCAAAAAGGCAAGCGAAGCAAATTTCCACTGGAAAAAAAAGCACAGAGAGCTCAATTCATTTACCCTGTGATCCCCCAGAGCAAAATCTATGTTCATATTATTAGTCTGTCCGTCTAGTCTCAAAAGACTTTAGCATAAATCGAGTCAAAGAAAAGCAGCTGTTTAAATCGACACCTGCAGGGCTGTTTACTAACTCACTGACTTTATGTTGCTGCTGTCTGAGGTTGGCTCTCTGGGTGTTTTAACCTTTCAAGCCGTCAGGAGCCCCAGAGGAGCCTCTTGCTCAGGGCTCACACCTGCGTTCCAACTGAGAGCCAGGACAACAAGCAGCAGCAGGGGCCCTAAGACCAAACACACACACAAACACACACACACACACTCCCTCTTTCACACAGTCACTGACACACAAAAGCACATTAATTCAGATTCCTTCATCCAACTAAAATAAGCCATGCTGTCAAGTTACAGACACAAATATTAGACAAAAATGCAAGCAGTGACTGCGAACAGCTGGGTGGCGGTTACGCTGCCGCCGTCACCACTTCACCATCACATTTCTTGCTGCACACTGGCAACAGTGTTTCCATGGCAGCCATGGAAACAGAGAAGATTTTCCCCCACTATGTCCCGATGGAATTGTATCTACCAAAGCCATTCTTTCTGTCTTCTTCTCTCTGTCCTCATTTTTTGCCTTTTCTTTGGGTGTCCAGAGAACGCCTTAATCTTAAGGCAATTTCTCTTGAACGTCTGCACACATCAGCATGAGGTGATGAGAAGGGAAAGGTGGCGCCTTGACCATAAGAACAAATATTAACACATCACCACGAACAAGCTACAGCAAATCTTCAGTCTTAGTTTTTTTTCTATAATTAATGAGTTCAGTTGTTCTTATTCTTATTCACAATTATTCACATAATTGTGTTATCTCCTCTTTCCTGCTTTAATTGCCTCTCTAAATGTGCATAAATCTCATTTTGCATTTTCGTGTTTTTGTGTCTTTGTCAACACATTTAAGTGCACAGAGTAAACGCACTTCTATATCTCATCATTCTGCCATTTTCTTGCACAGAGTTACACCTTTAATGACATTACGTATCCTGAAATCAGAGGAAGAGACAGAGGATGTTGCCTCTGTGGCTGGTTAAGAATGCACTCATTAGCTTACCTAATTCAAAAGGCTCTTATCTCCACACACTTGGTTCACACAATGAGTATAACTGTTATTCTCTCAAAAGCTGCAGTGGTTTTAAATGTCTGTGTTCTATATTTTATACACTTAATCCTTTTTATGTTTACTTTTTGAGGTCCTTTGTCTGTTTACTCAAGAGTTGCCAACAATGTGTACCTTAATCAGCAAGTGTAGCTTCCTCTCACTTCCCAAATCCAAATACTGAAGGATGGAATTACCTGCCATTAGATATGATGACCTGCCAATACTTAAAGGAACTATTAGTATTTAAAGTAATGGTTTTTCATTCTTATCCCGTATTTTAATTATAATAAGCAATGCAAAGTGTTCTTCAATGAGATGAACGAACACATTCATTAAAGTTTGACATTTACTTTAAGGCAGGTTTCATTTAGTCGCATATTTTTTTTTTGTTTTTTAAAAAGGAAAACATGACATATAAAACTGTATGCCAGCGTGTTAGATTGCATAAAAGCTTACTGTGAGCAATGTGGTTGATTCCTTTTATCTTAAACTGTGAACATGCACCACTGAATACATCAGGTGGGCCGAGTAGCTAGAATGAAGCTGTCCACCAGACAGCAGAGCTTATGGTGCCCTGCTGCACCGAAACACCTCCACAGATGGCTGCATTCAGGGTTCACTCTGCTAGCAAACATATCTATGTCCGCATGAGCACATTCCCACTTTACCATTTAGAAATGTTCTTCCAAACGAGGCACAAGAGAAGAGCAAACTGCCACAACAGTATCTGTAAACTAATGTTTGTCCCTTCATTATATCATCAGCAAGAGAAATTGTGAATTGTGGCTAATGTAGTTGCTAGCGGTTACTAATAATTACAGTTAATGAAAGCCAGAGCTGACTCTGGCTCGAGCATGTTCAAGGATTGTCACTCAGTCTGGTATTTAAAAAGCACAGAAGTAATGGCTTTTGTCTGAATGCAGCTTTCATTTGCTGCGTGCCTGCACTTTAATCACAATGAAGGCAAATTGTATAAATAGTTTTTTCTGCTTGCAAGACAAACAGCTGGTGCTTGCTGCTCTGCAAAAGTTCAACAGAAGAGCAGGTCACAAAAGTAAAAGGAGGCCAACACAAGAAATTCTGAATCATGCTGGCGTCAAAGAGAGGGAGGTGATCTTATAGTTCATTATCAAGTCATGCAAAAACAATAAGAATTTGGTTTGCCTGCTAATATTGGCCTATGGCACATGTATCAGTATCGGCATATATGTCCTTTGATATGCGCTGACACTGAAATTGTTTTGTAAGGCAGAAAAAAAATGTGCTGACTCATGATTTAAAATGGTGTAAATATGTAGTTTAGGGGTGCACGATATCACATTTTTGCTGATATCCAATATGCCGATATTTTCAAACTCATGTTAGTCGATGCTGATACTGATACCAATAATATACACACATTTTTTCATTGTAAAGACCTCCAAGTCTCATCTGCACTAGAATTTACCTGTTACTCTTAACCCCTAATGTAGTTCGTCCAGCAATATTTAATAACTAATAAGTGAAGTTTGGAATTAAGTTTGTTAAATTGTAAGATATCCTGCAACCGTTAAATACGTTTGTCACAAGTATTTGTTGGGCGTTGGGTGTTGTTGGGTCCTAATGAATAATGTTACAATGTAGAAGGATTGTCTTGCAGGTCATGTGCATTTCTTTGTGACACTAGAGTAACGACAAGGGAATAAATTATAAAAGACTTGAGGTGTGCACACACAGAAAGTGGCTGAATGAGTTGAAGTGTTTGCGACTTTGAGAGCACACTGACAGTCCTACGAACAACGTGTATTTTATCTGTTACATACCATCCAAACAAAATAGTGTCCCCAGGAAAAGTCCCCTCTCTCTGCCTTCCGCACTGGTCATAATGTTTAACTTGCTGCCTGGTTCTCCGAGGAGTTGAATCTGTAACTTATCTCTTTCTGCCAAAACAAGACTCACTCACCGTGGATGGGGTGATTCCTGAGACTGAGCAGACATCGTCGACTACACACACGCTTGCACGTTTACACACACTAACATGCACATTTTCCTCTCTCAGACTGATTAGAAAGACAAGCATTTGCTCACTCCCAGCGGAAGGAAGAGCTTTCACACAGCTCTGTCACACATGAGGGCCATCGTCAGAAGTCTCCAGAACAATGCAGCTTCTGTGGCTTCATTTTCTGTCTGTGATACCATGATGTGAAGGGCTGTGTTTAGTAATTCATGTGTGTGAGCGTGAATACTGATGCTAGCTGCCACGTTTCATCTGTGAAGATTAAACTGCAGTGCAAAAAGCGAGCTTGTGTGTGTTTATCGGAGAGTAGCTATGCATGATGTGGAAAATCAACAGTCAGGAGGACAAGTTAACAGATCTTAAACTCCTGGCAGCACGGCTCTTCAAGCTCTATATTCATGAGTCAATGGCGCATGGTGCCCATTACCCCCTTACCCAACGTGCCCCCTGATGAAAACAGAGGCCTTAATCTTGAAGGACAGACTCAGTCGTGGCTTGGATAGCTGCCATCCGTTTGAAATGACAATCTTCCATCATATTAATTGAGATTTGTGACTTTATTTTTATCTCAAGTCCACATTATCTGGGAGAGATAGAGAATAAATGTCACATGTTGAGGATCATTTGCATGAAAGAAATGTCAATTTGAGACAGATTACTGATGCACATAATATTATGTTTATGTATTGACGGGTTGGCATCATGCATCTAATACATTTATGCATAAGGAATTTATCATGAACCGTCACCAACTGATTTTTTAAATTTTGATTTGATAATATTATTTTTAAAAATCAGGCAGCAGGGTGGGTTAGTGGCAGCGAATAGGCCTTGGGTTCGATACTCGGCTGGGGTAGGATCTTTCTGTGTGGAGGTTGCATGTTCTCCCTGTGTCTGTGTGAGTTCTCTCCGTGTACTCCGGCTCCCTCCCACAGTCACAACTGGTGATTCTAAAATGCCTGTAGGTGTGAATGGCGTCTCTATATGTCAGCCCTGTGGTAAACTGGCGACTTAAGGTACAGACACACCAAATCCGTTGACATACATCAAGTCGCTGGATCCACTTTATTTTCTATGGAGAGGAGGGGATCCGGCCAAGCAGTGCATGATGGGTACAGTGTGGCGAGTTGACGGACTGTTCGCATCATGACTATACCTCTACTTTACACAAATGAGGTCTGTCAGGTGCAACGTAGCGGCCTCACAAAAGTACAATCAAACTGTCAAACCAGGCAGTGCTGATCAAATAAATAAATACTGCATTGCCTATTTCTCACCTAAAATGTTTTCAGAAACATATTTTAGTGTACTGTTTACCTAAAAAACGAGAGTTTGCGATCCGTCCGCCATGTTGAAAAAGATTTGAGCCAAAATCAAGCACAGCCAAAATCGTGGTACATCTATCCAACCTGAATACTGCACCACCCACTCGCCGGATCGTGGGGTGTTTCGTTGCGTCAAGATCCATCAACGCCAGACTTGGTGTGTCTGTAACTTAAGAGTGCACCCCATCCTCGCCCAATAACAGATGGGACTGGCTCCAGCCCACCCGCAACCCTGTGAAAGGGTAAGTGGTCACAGAGAATGAATGAATGAATAATTCCATTAATCCTATCTATTACTAGTCTGTTACTCAGTAGTTAGAATTTGCAAGCAAGCTGGATGTTCCATCACTTTTGTTGACTTTTCTGCACATGTGGTAACTATTTTATGATGTATTCAGATTAGTGCCATGTGGTGTCATTGTTTCACAACTGACACATTCTATCATAGCATGTAGTCATTTGTTATCATGGCTAAATACACTAAAGATTGGCATCATGTCATGTTGATTAATATTTTAGTCAATCATTATTCAAGTGAGTTGTGCTACTTGAGAGACAGATACCTGCTACGATACATTTAGCCCTGTTGGGAACTAAAGCAGTATAATGTAAAAATATAATTTAGTGCAAAACTAAGGCCACATTTAGAGGAGAGCAGCCCTACTATAAATGGAAAAGTCTTTCCTTTGCATTTTAAAAAAATCAGTGTTTACATGAACAGAAAGCTCTGTAGTAGGCAGGCCTGGCCAGTAGATGGCCAACTTTGTAATGACAAACAAGCTGTCGAAGTTGTTTACTTCCTGTTGCTGCTAAGCCCTGAGTAGCCACAAATATAAGAAATTTAGCCGTAGACTGACTTCTAAAATTATTCTAGGAACACTAGAATTTGCCTCAATAGACGTCGTCCTATTCGACCTGCTTTCGGTGCGGAGTGTTTAATCAGAGTTTGGTGGTGGCTATAGCACAATGCACTGACTTGTGCTAGCATCAGCATTAGCACTGTAACTGTGTTCACAGGTTTTCTGTTTGCCAGTTTACACAGTCAGAAAGAAAGTTTCATGTTCAGAAGATTTCACTCTGGAACCCGGTTTCAAAAGTTTGCAGTTTCAAAGGCCGCAGCACACCGTTGTCATGTGAAAGAAAGGCTGAACCGCAACAAAAGTGGACCATTTCTTGCAAAAACTTGCGCCGTTGAAATTGCCCCTAAATCCGTAAAGTACATTTTTTTTGTACTGTCCAGTTCCAGTAACAAGTTTCTTAATACTCAACAAATTGTACTTATTTACTTCACTTTATTTATGAAGTGATCTACTGAAAGGGAACAAAATACTACAATCAGATCAATTAGGCGTTTAACTCCATTAACTGACCAGCACAAGTCAGTCTAGTCGTCTACTCTTTGACGAAACACACGTTGGCTGTGCAATCCCTTTAATCTGTGGCCACTTAGTTTCCAGGCAATTTAATACAATCATTTTCTTAGCCATGCCTGTTTTTCCTGCATACCTGCAGACTCACACTCCTTTAAACAGCTGAAACTTAATTCTCCAATGTGCTTGGCAGCGTGAAAGGGAAGACGTGCCAGTTTAAAAATGGCAAAAAAACCAAGTTGGACATTGATCATCATTAAAATAAGTGCTTGTCAAACCCGACGGCACTATGCAATATTCTCTCCATATGTGCGTGAGAGATTGAGTGACAGGAACAAGACAGAGACAAGAAGAGAGAAATACTTCTGTCAAGTGTGTGTGTTTGTGTGTGTGTGTGTGTGTGTGTGTGTGTGTGTGTGTGTGTGAGTGCGTGTGTGTGTGTGTGTGTGTGAGTGTGTGTGTGTGAGTGTGTGTGTGTGTGTGTGTG
>JAQFJA010000003.1:16466162-16476290 GCA_029874485.1 Naso brachycentron
AAGTTGAGAAAATCACATCACTTCACTGTAATGACACCTTTTCTGTCAGAAAAAGACAACACTGACGCTATATCATGATATGACGATATCCAAAATCTGTCGCGGTATCTCGTCTCATATCATGATACGATACAGTACTCATTTATTGCCCAGCCCTAGCTAAAGGCAGAAAAAGATCATCTTAGATTGTCAAATATCAACAGATATGAGCTACTGGAGCTACTGGGACTCCTGACACTCCACAGCAGCTCCACATTCCTCATCTAATCTTGTGTTTGGTTGCTGGTGTCTGTCCACATTATCCCAATGAGTCATCCGAATCCCTGGGACAGCATTTGGCCTCATGCGCTCTGGACAAATTCAGAGGAGGATAAACTGCCAAGGACCATCTGATCTGATGAGGAGTTACTGAGGCTATTATTGAGCTGAGAGGATGGGGAGTCGCAGGCTGACAGTGAGGACAAAAGATGGGATGAGTGAAATCTCTTAGGCTCTACGGATAGATGTGCTCAAAGTGTGTGCGTGCGTGTGTGGTAAAAAGCATCTTTTTCCTGGCAAAAAGCATGTAAACAACTCTGGTCAGAGACAGCATGGTCTAATAAAAGATCACAGCTGCCCTCTAGTGGTGGGTTCATGCAAGAACTGAGGCAAACCACAACAAGGAAACATGCCAGGCAGTGCGGGCAAGAAAAATCCAACACATTATGATCCTATAATGTTGGATGTATCATTGCAGAGGGTGATGACTGATGAACAGCTGGTTCAGTTATTCTAAACACTGACATCTGCAGTCCTTCAGTGTGCAATAAATGAATATAAATATACATCAGCAGCTTTCTGTGAGGCTTTAAAAGAGATAAAGCAAAATAAGAATACAAACAAACAAAGCAGTTAATTTGCAAATAAAGAATTAAACCATTAAAATAACAGCTTATTATATTTTCCTCGAAAAGATTTATTTTAAATCCAAACACCCAAACTTTCAATAAAGCCGAGCAGCCTCTCTCCTATAAGCTAATTAAAACTATAATTTCTTCTTAAATCTCTGTTAAGGGAAAGGTGCAGGGCACAAAGCTTAAGCAGCACAAAGTTTCCTTCACATCAGAAAACTGCAGGGGATGGGCAGGGCTGGAGATTTCAGGCTCTCTACAGTCCAATGTTGCATCCCTGCATCCTCCCATCATTAAAAGGACCTCCCACTGCCCTTCAAAGCACCTCTGCGCTTTAAATTTCACCTCTCTAACCATCCAGCTCAGCCCTTTTCCTATGCAGATCAATAGAAACAGGATCTGTTGCTCCATGCTGCGGTAATCCGATGAGTAGGGCAGGCCGCCGGCTGGTGCCACGTCCTGCCTCTAATGGGGGGGTCACACCGTCTGCGACCCTGCGGGCACGGCAGCGCAGGTGGATTCCTTCCTGCAGGCACCGGTGGCACCAAGAGCAATCACATCATCCCACCAATGCAAACAAGTTTACTTCACCTCACTGCACATATGGCCACATGCAATTTATTTTTCCCCTGAAGGCCCAATCAAGCACTTCTTGTGCCTCATCAGCTGACTCATTATTTGACCCATTTCAGGCTGAACCTGCTGCTGTATGATCAGTAGACGGCATCTGGGTTATTTTGTCATGAATGCAGCTTGTTGGTCTTTATTCCTCAATGAACCTGGATCATTCATAACCTTCACACTCCATTCTCAAGTATTTTTTGGTCATTTTCTTTGGTGCACTTCTGTGTTTGTTCATGTCATACTGAGATTTAGTTATTTGCTGCAATGAGGAGCTTCCATGTCTACAGTTTATTAATGCAAATGACTGGAAATTGTCTAGCCATCTTAATAAAATGAACTCCATTGTGGATTGCATTAATTGAATCTGCAGAGGGATTTCTCCTTGTGTGTGCGTGACATCTATAAAGTCATTTATCCTGAAACTTGTTGATAACAGAAATAGAGAAATTAAAAGATAAAGATTAAAACTTTTTTGCTAAGAGTTATTACAGCAACATCAAACTCAGCAGACTTAAACTGAGAGAAAGGATGAGATTGTAACTGATAACTATTCCTGTACAGGCCTCATATGAAACCCCTGAAATCAAGACAACCAAACTGTGAAGCTAAAACGAGCGCCTAAGGATGGTGAAGGAAGCATATGGCCAAACAAAGCGTTTTCTAATGGAGTATTAAATATCCTCAGACATGCACTTCGGGTCCTCAGCGTCCAGCTACTAAAAGCCAATAATGCATCGCACTTCCTCCTGCCTGTGTCCTGTGGGACTGCCATGATGGATCTGATCAATTAGGAGCTCTTTCTGAAGCCCGTCTTGGAGCTGCGTCATCGGGCCCTCAGAATGAAAGTGCTCGTCCATTCATGGCAAACGTCTCCATGTCCCATTTCGACAAAAAACATAGAAAACAGACAGAAAGAAGCCTCCCGGAGATGAAACACTTGAGTGCCACGGGAAGCTGAATGTGTCTGAGTGTGTGGAGTTACTATCAGCGCATGCACATCCATTTCTATGGTCACATTTCTGTTGAGAGACAGAGTTGTGCCCTCCAAAAGCTGAGTATCGATTCACACCATTCATGGCAAGCCTTTCTGAAAAGAGGAGAGCACTACAAAGATCTTTTGCGGTGTGACACAGAGCCTGACACATTGCTAACAAAGTAAACGCCCGCTGAAAGAGTCTTACCAGTCCGACTTGGCGTATTTCCGAAAAGTCTGCCTGGACAGGTCCTGGTGCGTCTGCGGCTCCGCGGAGATGCCCTGCGCCCTGCGGGTCCTCGGTCCAATAAGTTGCGCGCTGGGCAGAACAGACTGACATTTGTGTAATTTTCTCTTCAGCTCTTGGATCTCGTCTTCCCTGTCCGCCAGACGCCTCTCCAAGTCCCTTATCCTCTCCTCCTTTAGAAGCAGGATCTTAGCAAAGTCGTCCTCCAGGTCACTCATGCTGAAATCTGCGTCAAACTTTGCCGCGATTCACTCCGCGATACGGACAAAAACGATGAACTCCAAGCACCCGCGCAGGCTGTGGGAACGGGAAACAAATCCCCCCTCTTAATAAAGCGCGCGGGGTGATGCTGCTCCGAGAATCCCCTTCACTGCCCACTTGTCTCTCTCAGGAGAAGCGAGCAAAGCGGCGTTTAGAGCCGGCCAGCGGACGGGTGGTAGAGCAGCGCCACGCTACAGTCCAGCGAGCCTCCGGGGAGCTGATGATGATCCTTCATTGAGAAACCAATTACAGCAGCTCTTCCTCTCCGAGGGACGCAGGCAGGCCGTCAAAGTGGGCACTGAAGAGCCGAGACAACTCCTCTCACACCACACACACACACACACACACACGCAGAGGAAGCTCAGGACTGCTGCTGTCAAATATTTGTTTACCATCTACCTGCACAATCCCCTTCGAGCGCAATGCATAACACCCACGTTACTTCCCCGATCTTAAGCTGTTGCCAAAAATCAATTGTCCCGCACTCCTCTCACTGGACAGTGGACAGCGGGCTGGGCTGCAGCTTGTTTGCAATAAGCGTCTTACATATGGGGTTAGCACTCATCAGTGAAGTGAAAGTAATCTCCCTATAAAGCTTCTGGCCTTTGTCTGTACTGACCAGTTGCTTCCTTAGCTGCATTCAAGTAGTCTATCACTATGGAGATATATTTATTTTATTTGCATCTTTTTATAATGATTACAACATTTTCCTTTAGGTCATACTCACAGTTACTATTAGAGCCGGCCCGGCCTCATGACCATCACGACCCCTAGAGTGTCTGATTTTCCTCATCTTTTAATATTTTTGTCAGGTGTACAGTATTTTAATGATACGTCATCATGCAAAAGCCCCTCACCACGTTCAGTGTGCCCCTTTGTATTATGACTTTGATTACTAAAGTGAAAATCAACACCAGACCACTCAGCTGAATTTGCTGTCATTTATGATTGAAAAGTAAAAACACGCCAGGCTTGCAGTGGTGTGATGAAAGCAGCACAGCTGAAACTGTAGGCAGAGTCCTGCACTGTGTTGGGTAACTGACGGGTTACCTGCAAAAAGGCTGTGTAACAGTTAAAAAATATACATGATGAATTCACAGATACAGGCACGGGTACAAATGAACTTCACGCCGGTGGGCAGCAGGTGAACACAAATTAGAAACAAATTTTTAAAATGTGCAATATAAATTACTATTATCCAGCTACAATTACTTTAATTTTGAAAGTCACTGACAAATGGCGGCCCTTGACCTCGTCTTCAATTTCATCACTGATCTGACAGAGAATGTAGCTAAATGCTAGCTGCTGTAAGTTCGCACTTCATAGTGTTACATCAAAATGGACGACATAAAGGCAAAATTAGCCAGTGGAGAATACCAGCTTGTGGGTCAGACATTGTTGAGGACTAAGCTGGACATTTGGGAGATGTCAGGTGTAATAATAGAGCATTAAAGAGCAGAAATCTTAACCCTGAACATGCACTGAGCCATGCAGAGCAAGCTAAGTCTCAGTTGAGTTAATGTGTTAAGAGACAAGCTGGGCAATGAACAGGAGTACGTCAGGATCAACAACAAGCACTACGCTAACATCAAGGGAGAGGGCTTCATCTAGTTCTTCTTCAATTTAAGTGTCTGTAGCCTGCGTGTGTGTGTGTTTAATCACGGGTACAGGTTTTAATAACAGGTACAGGCGGGTGCGGCTTTAGCTTTGGCTTTATGACGGGTAACTGGTCAGTTCTGGTACGGAGCTTTACGGGTACGGGCGGTGTGGGTTTTAAAAACCAGGTCTGTGCAGAACTCTGCTGCGCAAACTATGTGAAGCTGCTGACTTTGCCAAATAGTACTTGAGAGACTGCCTGCTCTCCAAGTTTGCAAAACTGTTATCTGCTTCATGTCCACACCTTGAAGTGACCATGAGGAACTTTCAGTTTTTGTTGATTCTAGCGGCCCCTTTGGACAAAAGCGGTAGTGACACAAGCGCCTACTGTCCTAAAGGTCTTTGCTAGTGTGTGCTGGGCAGGCAGAACTTGGCATAACACCGCTAACGAGAGTATTTGTTTTGGAAGCGAGTGAAAGAGAGATCGCGGGATGGATTGCGATAAGGTAATTTATTTATACGTGACTGTATGGCAGTAATGTCCCCCGAAACCTGTTACCTCTGTTTTCTGCAGGCTAACATTACACAGCCGTTTGCATTAATGTTACATGCTAAGGTGCAAACTAACAATTGTAGGCATAGAATATAATTATGTTATTGTCATTGCACAGAACAACAAATTAAAGTCTTTTCACTGAGGGTCTCGTTTGCTGTTACAGGAAATTCATAACCATCAGAGTAATCATGAGACTGTTTCATAAATACTTAAAAGTTCCTCGTAGTTTCTAATACAATAATTCTCATACTAAGAAAAAGTTGAATTCTTCAGCCACATAGCAAACCTTTGAGAATTTTGTTTCTGCATGCTGGTCTTTAAGACCAGTGAGAAAAAGATAAATAGCGCACACATCCAAAAACTACTAAGTGCTAGGTGCTGGACAAAATAACTTATAACTTAAATAACTAAAGACTTGAAAAATGAAAAAATAGAGTCTGCACACTAGTAGATGCTCCAAAAAGCTTTTGGCAGCATTAAAGCTTTTGGGAGCATTGATGACTGTGCGGACTCTATTCTCTTTATTTCCATAAGACCCGTAGCATCTGGTGGCTAATGTTAGCCTTAGGTGTACATAGACTACAGGTTATGAACTTCTTTTTTAAAAAAAGATACAAAAATGTTATCAATATTGGCTATACACATTCCCTTTTATGCATCCCTTAAAGTGAATATCAGTATGTATATTTGTGTGTGTGTGTGTGTGTGAAAATGTCTGCCTGCAAAGATGCTCTTGTGTGCACACACTGATGCCTTCACTCCTCACACATGAGCACATTGTGAAAATGGAGGCGGAGGAGTAAAGCTGTCCCTATTTAGCGTTGCCGTCTGTCCTGCACAAGCTTGCCAACATGCATTTACAATTTATGAACATTCACAGGCTGCATTGTGTTCTGTTCTCTGTGTATAGTGTTACTGTACTTGTAGTAAATTGGCATGTCTTTCACTTTTTGGCATGGACTTAGTTAAATATAAATAGTTCAAAGTGGGTAAAGTGGTGTATGACTAATATGCTTGCGAGCTAGTTGAGAGTCAGCCCTGCAGATCTAGGGATGAAAACAACGACGTATTTCATACAGTAATTCATTACAACAGGATTACTCGTTCAAGTCACATATGGGAAATAAATAATCACGACCTGCGCTGCTAAAGATTTCACATGCAGCATGACTCATGTAGACACAAATAAGCACAAGACACACAGATGCCGCGAGATAAACATCAGAGAAACTTCTTCCCCGCTCATAAAGCACGTTTTAAACTGCTTTATCTAAACAGAGTTCAATCCTTCTCATAAAGAAGCTAATCTCCTAATAAAGTGAAACCTTCACAAAATCCTTTTGCTTTTTATTTCTTACAAAGGCCGGAGACCTCCTGGTTGACAAGATGTGCTGATCACGTGTTTTTTTAGGAGTTAACATTGGTGTATCTTGAGGTAACCTTTTCAACAACATCAACACAATCAATGCACTATTAACTGCAATGAGAAAATAATGAGGAAATAATATTTAAAGGCTTTGGCATTTGTGTTGCTGTAATCCTTGAAATCAGTGGCGAATGCTTGCGAAAAACAAATGTGGAGCTATCAAACTTAACTTTTATCAAAGAGACATGGTCATTAAAGCAGAAAACAGGCTATAAATCAAAATATTTTCTATTCAGTCCACTATCAAACCTACATGCTAAATCTACATAATCTCAACAAAAGACAACAAGGACGGCTCTTTATCTGACAAATAAAATGATTAGATTTCTAGTTTAAACTCACTCAAAGAGAACAGGCTCTTTCAGGAATAAATCAGTTTGCATGCTGTTCAGAAAGGTAGCAGGACAGAAGGGAGCCTTGTTCAATTTAGTCTTGCTCCGTTTGACAGATAGCAAAATAAATAAGTGAAATGAGAAAAAATATAAACAGAGAGTTTTGATTTTGAACAAATAGAGTGCCAGAAAGATAAAACACAACCTTAAACAAAAAAATAAGAACATTTAAAACCCACAGTAACATCTGCCAGCACTGACCTGGTGATCTTGTCGGTGCAGGACATGGTGATGAGCTGCTCGCCTTGCAAGACGCCGTCCCACGTCTGGATGGGCCCCCGGCATCGCACTGGCACCGTGCCCTCGCCGGACTCGATTTTGGTCCGCAGGTGGCTGCGGTGCTTTCTCATGAGGTGTCTACTGCTGTGTACTGCCAACACAACACATAGAGTCACAGCTTGAGCTTCATCGCTCCATATTATGTCGTTTCTTATTACATGGCTTTGCTGGAGGAAAATTCAATTAGCTGATAATGAAATCCGCGTTTCTTAATGTTACAAAGCTTTAGATTTAAATGTGTCAATCAGCAGTCAAGATTTATATTGTAGATATCTGATCATATTTACTAAAAATACACCAGTTCAGAAAAGCATCAGCTAAGCAATGCTGAAAACACACCATATTTTCTTATATATTTTTTTAATATGAAAAAGAACTATTATATAATAAACGTTGGCAGTTAGATGTTTACATTCTCTGTTTAAGTAGGAATGTTTTCATTATTGGTGTTCTTGTGTAACTACCTGCATGTAATTGGAATAAATCAAAGTTTTTCTAATACTACGGTAAACAAATAAAGGATCAAAACAGTTTTTTTTGAATGTCAGTAAGATGAAATATACTGTGTTCAGTGGAGAGCAAGTGTTCAGACCGAGTTAGAATGAGGTTAACAGCTTATTTTAGGGAACTGAAGGCATCATCTTGGAACAGTTGACTTCCTCATTGTTTATAAAGTAAGCATTTGACTGGACTGTGGTTGAATATCCAAAACAGTCTACTGTTTATCAGAGAGGAGAGGGGAACCATTCTACAAAATTAACCTTTGACGCAGAGTACATTAAGCGTGACATAGTTTAGTTGAATAAAAAATCAACATTGCATCCCTTGTTTTTCGACCTCATTTTTGAGAGCCCAGCTCCTTGATTCATTTAAACCACTTAAATGTGGTTGCATTTAGCTGTACAGGGCAGCACGATCTTCACACATGTTAAAGTTGTTAAAGTAAACAGTAAAAATATTCTGCACAACATCAGAAAAATAAAAGAACCTACACATTCAGAAAAGGAAACAGAAAACAGAGCCAGAGAATTTTTTTTTTCCCCCCTGAAAGAAATTTTTGAGATAAAATACAAAATGGATATTTTCCTAATAGGTTGGACGAGCGTATGTTGATAACCACTGATTTTGTTTTAATAACCTCTTATTCCTTCAGGCTTAAACTCCACTTCCTCCTCTCTTCCTCCATGGCTGTTGCATCGGCTAATGTGACAGCAGCTAAAAATTAAGCCTCGACTTCCAGCTCAGAAGTGTTTAAGTACAGTCAGGAAAAGGTACAACATAATTTTCTAATCTCTGAGAGCACACTGCAGAACATTAAAAGGGTTTAATGACCAAAAGCGTCAGGTTCAAAGGCTTCTCCGTTGACAGCAGCGTCTTCTTTCCTGCACTTGTTCCATCCCTGCTGGATTCATGAAAATCTCCCCATGCACTCCACTGTAGTGTGTATTCATAGAGCTAAATAGCAGCTTCAGTCTGTGATAAAAGGAGGGGGGAATATATACATTCTGCAGATAGAAACTGCAGTCCAGATTACATTTCTCAACCGGTAGGCCACCAGAAAAGTGCTGGGCAAAATGAATATACAAATGAATATACAATTTATTTTCAGCGGGTAAGCAATAAAATGTCATCTAGTCAGCACAGCGTGGCCGAAAGAGGCCAAAGACAGAATGTGACATGAAAAGGATGCCAGTTTCTCGACTGTGTCTGGGAAAAAAAACCCCCATGCAGTGGCTTTTAGAATATCTGTCTGATATCCTTCTTTACACATGAGAGAATGAGATGATAGAGCAAAGGAAAAAGCTTACATTAAATAGAAATATATAATGTGTTTACAAAAAATTGCTGTCTTTTTCTATTTTTAGTAAAAAACAAAACAAAACAAAACAAAAACAAAGAGGTCTGGTGTCTTACAGTCAGTGGTGATTTCATAGGGCGAGTTGAGCCTCCCGTCCCCACAAGGCGATGTGCTGATGTACATGTGGAAATGGACGTTGTCTCTCAACCTGTAGCCACACTCCTTGTGCCGCACAAATATCGACTCCTCCCAGTCCTCCGGCCTTTTACTTCAGTAGTGAAAAAGGGAAAAAGGCAAACAACAAGCACAAGGGAGACTGATGAGAAAGGTAGCACCATTCATCACAGCATAAGAAATAGATTTCCACTTTTCCTTTCCAATGATAGAGTGAGGCAGAGAGGGAGAGAGATGGACATTGGCTCTCTGTCTGACCACAGTCCATTCTGCTGCTGTCACACACACTCCTGGACATTAATCTGGCTGTCCAAATGTCCAGAGGAAATGGGGAGAGTTTACCTGTGGTCCATACATGCTTTGCATTTGAATCGAGAAAGTGTCATTATGAAGGTCAACTTATGAGTTGGCTGTTAAAATAATGGTTGAATATAAAGCAAACATGCAAGAAAATGAGAAATATGTTAAGTTCAACATGGGTTTTAGTAGTACTGCAAACAAACCCTCTTATGGTCAGAGTTATGTGTTTAGACAAGGTACAAAGTGAAAGTCAGTGGAAAAATGAAAAATCATCCGAGGTTGGTGCCAACTGAGGTAAGGATGCAATCACGCTAGTTGAAAATCTTCCAACTTGAATAAAAAAACCTGAATTTATGCATCGACTGTTACTTATAACATACAAAGATGATTAAAAAAAAAATGAATTTGACAAAAAATAAAATAACAAACAGTAGTGGATCTTCTGAGTTCTGATGTTAGATATAATATAAAAACACCACGATCTTCCACATAGCCTCCTCACTGTGGGGCCCGCGGAGAATATGGACCAAAAAACTTCCCCAAGCTGAACATCCTTCTGCTTTAGCCTCCCCTCTCAGATTAATGGAGAAGGGAAAAAAAGTATTATTATAT
>JAQFJA010000003.1:16597654-16608351 GCA_029874485.1 Naso brachycentron
ATTAATGTTACAATGATTTATGAGGTTTAAGTGACACTCTGAAATAAAGTCAGATTACAGTGAACTTTAACAGTGACAAGACTTCCATAGAAATCTTTCAGGCTGCGAACACGTGTCTGCTCAGTCTGTTACAGACGGCCAAACTAATGACAAAATAAATACATTTATATTAACATATACACGTCACTTCTGGACAGAAACTTTTTCAGTGACTTTTTGAAAGTTTGTTATATTTATCTGCTGTAAAAATATAAACTATTTTGTAAACTGCAAAGTTTTCATGGCCTATTTTCTGTCATAGGTTCAGATTTTTCATGTTTATCTAAATACAAAAATAATATTGCATGTTATGCTGCCTGCAAATTGAAACAAGTAATAATCAAGAATACAGACATGATGAAGTTATTTAGTTTTCTTCATGGTTGCTTTTCTTGCAGCTTCACAAATTCTGATAGTCACGAACTCCTGAAACTCTTTTTTCTTTTTCTTTTTCTCTTCTTCCCCAGCGAGCCTCTCAGCAGCGTGCCAAAAAGTCTGTCCCAGTGCGTGAAGTATGGCGCATAGTTCACTTTGAACCTGAGGTGGTGGAGGTCGTGATGATGAGCTCCTCCGTAGAGGCCGAAGGGCACCAGCCTATGTGGAGACCAGGGGAACTCGTAGCCTGAGTGAGCCTCCACGGACAGGTACATGTTAATGACGTAGAAGAGCATCTCAGTGAGTGGATGGCAGTCCAGGAGTGCAGGGTTCAGTGTTGTGAAGAAGCTCAGGCTCAGCATCTCCCAGACGCTTGAGTTCTCTGTCATCAGCGAGAAAGAGGCCGTGTAGAAGTGGTGCTCCTTGTGGAAGTAATTGTAGAGCCAGGGCACTTTGTGATGGAGCACATGCCACAGGAAGTACTGCGTGTCGAACAGGAGCAGGCAAGCCAGAACATCCTTAACAACGGACAGCATCTCCGGCGCCAGTGCAGGTGAGAACACAGGTCTGAAGTACCAGTGTACCACCGACAGAGGGAAAATGAAACAGGCATGGTTGTAGAGGATTTTACATAAGCACCTCCAAACCATCGCCCATGTCACACTGTGCTGAGGCTGGATCTTGAAGCTGTGCACCAGAGTCACTCTGGAACAGAACAAATCCAGAAACAGGTAAGGCAAGCAGCAGCTCAGGTGAACCGTCAGAGAGAATACAACTGGGAAAAAAGGAGACGTGGGGAGGCTCTGCTGTCTGATCCAGTCCCAAAGAATCTGCAGAAGGAGCCTCGGCGTGCCCTCTGCGTCCGTCATCTCCGCAGTTTGAGAAAACAAAACCGCTCAGATTTCTGCTCAGTGCTCTGATGTTGCGCAAGACACTCACAATGCGTTTCCTGAGGGGATTTTACCAGGAAGACAGTGCCAAACTCCATTTTAATGGGAGCTTTATTAAGTCACATGACCATGACAGTGTTTGTGTTATGTCGTGGAAACAGGGGCATGTTTCAGATCAGTGTCTGAAAACGATCATCAGTGTTGATAGTGTTCATCAATGAAAGAAACACTTTTTAGTCCATATGTTTCATGAAATTCTGCCTCCACAGTTTAAACTTTTGATTGTTGTTGTGGTTCTTACCTGAGGAGCCTGTTGTAGAGCATTGTGCTTAATCTGTAAATCCAACTCTTGTTGACTTTATGTCTGTTATGCCCTATCATGAAGCGCCACCTTGTGGACCCAAATATTCATTAATCACTTCCTCTGCTGGCCTCTAAATTCTCCATCATGACAAGCCGTTCGACATGCTCGTAGTTGTCAGATTCTTTTCTTTTAGCTGCAAAGTTAAAATTAACCACATGATAAATAGTTTTTATTACTCTTATTGATCCACAGAGGAGAAATGATATTCTTGCAGCTGTACAGTGAAAGAAATAAGAACAGATAAGAGCAGAAACTGAAGAACGGACATTTGGAGGTTAAAAAAATGGAATAAACGTTTAATACACAAAGATAAATTAGAGTTTTTAGGGACAAAATTACAAGTAAAGTGAGAGTAGCCAGCAAAATTATATTTTCATGTGGTGATTGTAAATATAGCTGAGAGCTGTAGTATTGTTATTATTGTTGTTGTTGTTGTTATTGCAGTATATTGTTATGCAGAAAGTGGCAGATTATAGTAAAACATCCCTGTTAATGACTTTTTCATCTTTGAACAGACACCCTGCTTCTCACTGTTCAAAATCCCTATTCTGGTGGCTGGGCGGTGTGTGTGTGTGTGTGTTTGTGTGTGTCGGTGTGTGTGTGTGTGTGTGTGTGTGTGTGTGTATGTGTGTGTGTGTGGGTGGATGGGTGGAGCTCGCAGTCAGGAAATGTGTAACAGAAAAGCTGGGAAAGTTTTTCCCTCGTTGTTCGCATGAGTTTGATGCTGCGGTCCGCTTCATAACTTTATCACCATGAATTCACGCAGAAAGAGGCGCACAGGTACGTCATCACCTTCTCACACTTTACCGTGTTTCCTTCAAATGTAATCAGCTTCCTGTCTTCTGTACATCGACGAGGAGCGAGTTCAGAGCCTCTGAACGTGCAGTTATCGTCGCTTGTTTCGGTAAACAGGCTTTTTAGTCGTTGTTGTTTTTTGCCTCCTGACTTTGCGCAGCCTCGCGCAGAGCGCTGTCTGTAAGTTTGTCAGGCTGTGAAGTGACTCATGCGTCTGGAATAATGTTTTCTGTCTTCACATTTCCGTGATGAGCCAGCCACTATGTTGTTGCTAAGACAACCGGAGAGGGAACCGTTGACGATGTGGTGAAACCACGAGTTATTTAATCCAGCAGCCTGAGTTTACTGGATGTGGAGGTCAGCAATGGTGGGAAGACTTTTATTACCTTTATTTACTTATTACTTTACAACTTATTCATTTACTCGCGTACTTAACACAATTTTAAAGTAGTTTCTCGCGTACTTTACTCGAATGTTTTACTGAATTAAAAGCACCAGTAGGCCTATGTCTTAAAATTCTCTATTACAGGCAAGGTGGAGCTGCTAAATACATTACTGTGTGCGATCTCAATAGTCACATTATATTGATAATTCAGCGGACAAATTGAGTCAAAACAGTTGAATTTAAATATACATCAAAATAAAAAATGCAATTTAAGTGCTCTTGCACTTTAACTGGACACACTGAAATTGAAAACATGAAATTAAAGTGCATAAATGTTCTTTTGTGTCACTGCAGTTTAGGGCTGAATTTGGAAGGGGCTTCACAGTAGGATACGTATCACGATACACCAGTCACAATACGATACAGATATAAAAATAAATACTTCAATATATTGCTGTATCGATTTTTTTAGCACAACCCTATATGCATTGTAATTACTGATGCACATAATAAAGGTGGAGATGACTGGAAATACTGTTGGACAGTTTAATGTCCAGTAATACTTTATATTTTATGTCAGAGGTTCCCAAACTTTGCGTGCAAAGGACTCATACAGCACTGGCCTGCTGCAGGGACCCATCTGTTACAAAATTTCTTAAATATCTTTGACCTAGTGGTCTGGTGATCTTTTTCTTCTCAGGAATTTTTCCATTTTAGCTCCAGGTAAGATGCTGGTTTTCAGGGGCACAGCAGCTTTCTGATATATCAGTGTGACTCATAGCAGCTGCTCGATTCTGATTGGCTTGAGTGGTGTGTGTGTGTTTTTGTTTTTGATTTTTTTTAATTAAAAGATTGGCATTGGAAAAGAATGCATGTGTTTCGATAAGCAGTAATTAATAACATTTTAAAAAGACATGGAAATGTTACTGTTACAAGTGTCCCCCCAGGGGGTCAGGACCCCCACTTTGAAAACCACTGCTTTAGTTGATTTTATTTGGTAATAATATTCTGAATTTATGTCTGGAAAGTAAAGTTTAAAGAAAAATGTTTGCCTCTGAAAGGCAGCTGAATTTGGAGTTTAAGTAGAAGAAGCTCCACCCACAGCACATGCTGTTTCTGACATATTAATGCTTTATAATAATCCAGCAATATCAGCATTTTCCTGATAAAACTTGGAATCTATTTTTAGTGCAACTGTTTACTTGTACCAGAGTGTTTTTACATAGTAGTCTCAGCACTTAACTTAGTGTAACAGGATGTTGGTACGTACTGACGTTTTGTGAAACAGTTGCACAAGTGAAAAAGGAAATTAAGTGAGCAACCTTGCGTAGTCGTGCAGGTTAACCTACGCAGCAATCTTTTTAAAGACTTGCTTCCGTTTTTAGCTGCTGCAGTGATCAAACCAGAACAAGACTGTTGCAGCAAAAACTGCTGAAATTGTAACAAATCTTCAGTTTGTATCAGGAAAAATGACAAATTTAATCTTGGTCTTTCTCCGTCTTTGCTCAGAGTTGACTGTAGCCTTCATCATCTCATCGCAAACAGTTTTTAAAGAATTTCGGTACGGGCGTCTCTCTCTGGCTTAATGTTTGTTTGGATGTACTGAGCAATGTAAGTGTTGGAAAACATCCCAGTGAGTAAGTCATGGGAAGTTTCCCTCTGTGACCTCACATATTTAGCCATTACTGCACTGCTGCCATTTTAAACTGGAAGTCTGACAGAGAAAGCACATTATCTAATAATCATAGTGAGTTCATTTGTCTTATTTGCTGAAGGATGTACCATTTTCAGCATGTTGTGTGTCTTTATTTCAAAGATTATGATGATTCTACTTTAAGTAATTCAGTCATTTTCAGAGCTGTATGCTGTTGTCTCCTTAAAGTTTACTGAAAGCTCGAACGTATGCAGGAGAATTATGTAACTTCCTCTTCTGCATTACTTGTCGGTCATCAAATGACGTTCAGGAAAAAGGATAATAATATCCATGTCAGTGTTTCACTTAGAAACTTTATTTGGAAGATTTCCAGAGAGGAATGTGACATTTATTTTATTTTGCTGAAAATGTTAACAGGATGTAAATGTTAGCAGGCACAATGTTGGTAACTGAAAAGGTTATCAAAGAGGGGCGATGTTCTTCCAAAGGGCTCAGTCTTCCTTCCTCCCATGTTGCACAGTCTGATACTGGACGGGTGCGTCACTCAAACCACTGCCTCTATATTTAGAGGCACAATCTGTCCTTCATCCTAGGGTGGAGTTTAGCTTAACTAAAATAACTAGATTTTTTTGTATAATCCATGATTTTCATAACATTTAAATCAGTGCACCAATCTTTCTTCTTGTTTTAATTTCCCTAAAACTACTTTGTGTTTTTGTTTCAGGATCTGAGCTGCAGCTGCCCAGACATCTGCAAGATGTATAAATGTGCGTGTTAGAAACGAGCTGAAGATGCAGGGGGCCATTGCACGAGTGTGTGTGGTGGTGGCTGCTGCCATATTAAACCATCCCTTACTTTTTCCTCAAGAGAACACCACGCTGCCGGACCAGGATGAGGAGCTGATGTCTCGCATGCGGGAGCACGAGGAGAGGCTGCAAAAGGAGCAGGCCAAGCTGGAGAAAGAGCTTTCACAGCTGGACTCAATGCAGGAGGAAGAAAACCGCTCAGATGAGGGTTATAGTTGGTACTTCTGGAGCACCGTGTCTTTTCTCATTTTCTTTACTATTGAGATGTGCAGGGTGAACCTTGCTGATACAGAAATCCGGGCAGTTGAGGAGGAAGACGTGTTTTCAGAGAGTGGATCCGTCACCCCCGGGATGATGGTGCTAGATAAGGATGTCCTGAGCAACTTCTGTGACAAATGCACGTACACGTCATCCCACGAAAACTGGAGGGTGAAGGAGTTTGTGGAGGGATTTGTCGATGACTTGCTGGAATCGCTCAGGAGTGTGTGTGACAGGCAGGCAGACATGGAAGTCGGGGACTTTGTTGGGATTGGAAGCATGTTCGAGTCTTGGAAGGTGTGCAAGCCACTGGTGTGCGACCTTATCGTGCCTTTCTCGCCTCCAGATCCGTACTTCTTCCAGTTCCACCTGTGGTGCAGCGCCTCCAGTGACATGCCTCCAAACATGCAGGGCTGTGGCCAGATAAAGGTGACCAGGCTTGGGGAGAATGACAAGGGCTGTCTCTGTGGCTCTGCTAACCTGGGAGACGACATGCTTTGTCTGCTGCATAGCAGGAATGACTCGCTGAAAGTGGACTACAGCACTGATGACCTGCTGTGCTCCAGGAACACATCATTGTTAGCCAAAGATCAAGTCATGAAGTGGTTTCAGATCTCTGTGACCAAAGCGTGGGGTCGCATCTCTCACAAGTATGACTTTGAGGTCACTTTTCGCAACCTGGACTCCGCAGGTGCCCTGAAAGTCCGATTCCGCACGGGGAAAGTCATTGTTCTGAACATCATACCGGTGGTTCAGCTGGAGGATACAGATGCTTATTTTGTCTCGCACTTTCCATCAGATAGTGGCAGCCCTCCAGACCCATACTGGCCCCTCTCTTTTGCCGTCTATGAGAGGAATTTGCTGAAACATTTTGCCAAACACCTACCACAGAATTCCTGTCATTTACACTGCCTTCAGATTGTTACTTTCCTCCACAGAAAGCAGACAGGGCTCACAGGACAAAGTGCCCTGACCAGCTACCACTTGAAGACCGCTCTGTTGCACTTGCTGCTCAGTAAAAAGCCCTCTGTGTGGGGCATTCAGAGTATGGAGCACAGGCTTCGAGATGTGCTCAGCTTCTTGCAGAGGAGCCTACAGGAGAAGAGACTGTATCACGTTCTGATTGGGAACAGTAAAGTGCCACAAGACGTCCATGTTCCTGAGATATTTCGCAAAGCAGAGCCTGTCAATCTGTTCCGGACTTTAGTGTTGCAGAGGGAGCTTCACGCAGCAACTCTCAGGCATTTCCACGAGATGTTGAGAAATGCACCTGTGCTCATACAAGAGTACACACCCCATTTATCAAACGGAGGTTTACGCCACAGTCTAGATCAAAGTGTGTGAGCTGTGCAAGTGTTGTTTGTCTGAATTGTGTCTTACTTTCATCAGCAGCAGATCTTTAAATATCATTTAGTGTTACTAAGAGTAATACTTGCAGTTTGTTGCAACCACATACACCGTTACCAAAAGTGGAAAGTGTATATGACAGTTATTTTAGTCGTGGCTGAGACATGTTTTCTGTACACTCAACAGTGTTAGTTTAAGAATATGGCCTCCAAACAACGCACAAGCAACATTCTAAATTGGGTTCTGTTGTTCGCGAAATCGAAAGGCGAAACAGTGTGTGTTCTAGGCTTGGGTGATATGCAAAATACAGTTACATTGTCCCGCACAAACATTGTGCCAGTTTAACGAGCTGGTGTTCTTCTCTCTAAATCTGTAAATTAAAGTGCTACACGCATGCCGACATCATGCCAATTAACCTCTGGTAACCTCACCACCTTGTCAAAAAACGTGTGTTGACTCTGCTGCCAGACAGTTTGTGTTTACTTTTTTTTTTCAAAATAAAAGGCTGAAAATTATGTAACAGCTGTTCAATACTTGATACTCGATATCATGAAAAACTTGCGAGTGACGGCAAATATCGTGATTTTCTCTGATATCGGCCCAAGCCAGATGTGTTTGACACAATTTGATGGGTATGTGATTTACATATGAAGAGTTCTTATTTATTAAGATTTTCATTAGATATTCTGTTTCTAAAAGAAAGAGCAATCTGGTCTTTAAGTCATGACACAACATCCTTTTAACACACTGTTTCTGGGTCCAAATCCTGTCTTTTCAATATGCCGCAGTGCTGTGTCCCCTGTTTAAACAGATCTGAGTTTTAAAAGAACGATCAAACTTTCATTCTGCTGCTTTCTCGGTGAAGAGAAAGACAGGAGGACACGGCTGCAACTTGATAAAATACATTAAACAAAGGAGGAAAAAGTTTTGGCTTTTGCGAATGGGTGCTAAGGTTAGTTAGCTAACTTTAGCATCTGTTTGCTAAAACCAAGCTGACCCTCTGTGGATATACCTGATAAAGATTTATAGCTTTTAAACTGTGAAGACAGCTGATACTGTCTACATCCAGTCAGGATTACTGCATCCATAACACCACAATGACCACCCCATGGTTTGGTTCAAGTGAATGGGTGCTAACTAGCTTGCTCACCTTAGCACCCACTTACTAGAACCAAAACTTTTTCCTACTTTGTTTAATGTATTTGATCAACTTTAGCCATGTGCCTCGGCAGAATGAAAGCTTGATTTTTATTTCTTAACTCAGATCTGTTTAAATTACAAGGGACACAGCAGTGCCGCACATTGAAAAGACGGGGTTTGGACCAGGATGTGTTATTCTGAAAGGGTGTTATGCCAGACTTACAGACCAAATAATTCATCTATATGAAGGATGCTCCTTTTAAAAGTGCATTTTAAAGTTCTTGGGAAAATAGACAAAGCACTTTTGTCAGTCAGGGAATAAAATTAATAGAAATACCTCTCCGACATGATGCCAGGAATCATTTATTATATCAGTTTGTTTTTTCATTCATGTTTTAATGGCAGCTGCTATATTGTGTCATGTTCTTTTTTTTCTTCTTGCTGTTACAAAGCGATGTTTTGCTTTCTAATAATTAGGCCACTTCTGTCGCCACTTTGTCTATGTCAAATCTTTGGTAGAGCTTGAGTTTATTAAGTGGGACCCTCCTGTGCAGGAGGGCTGGGAATTTCCAGAGGCCCCACGATACGATATTATCACAATATTGCGATATGTTGGGTGTTGCAAAATCACATATTGCAATTTTCTCACTTTTTTTGAACTGCAAATCATTTTCCCAAAGTAAAACTCTGTCAGCATCATTTGTTTAATCCAGTATGATACATTTTTCATTCTCTTGTATTAGCAACATTTATTAAGAATTTATTTAATGAAATATCAATACATGGTATCTATGAATTGATACAACATCGTCATGCAATATATCGTGATATTACAATGTGTCAATTTTTTCGCCCATCCCTACTGTGCAGTGAAGGGAGACATACTACAGAAAGAAGTCTTTATTGTCACATATGATTATACCAGGTACATTTAATCCGTTCCTGAGGAGCAGCAGGCAGCCAGCCTACGTTGCCCAGGGACCAATTCCAGATTTTAGGACAGGTCCTTCTTGCTATGAGGCAACAGTGCTACACATTTAGCCACCATGCGCCTCAATTACACAGAGATAATTCTGATTCAGGTGTGTCATTACAGTTAAGAATTTACAGAATTTTTTATCAGTACCAAACTTTGAAATAAATCACTGAAAACACCTCGAGTGATAACCATTCCGGTGTTCTTTTGTTTTCTCTGATGACATTTTCCTCTCCATTACATCCCTTTAAGTTAACCCATCATTGTATTCACCAATTTCTTATTAAAGTTTGAAATGCAGACTCCAGAATAACCTTGACTAAAAACCAAACTATGGAAGGTTTAAGGTTTTGAACAGAGTTTCTACAGGCCGTAGTCGTAGTCAGGCTTCCCTTCAAAATAAGTCTTGTAGTAAGCTTTGTGTGTGTCTGTGCTGAACATGGTGGCTTTGACAGCTGGGTCCTCCAACATGCGCTCTGTCCACTTCTTCAGCTCAGGCGTGCTGTCAAGAGAGCTGAAAAGACAAAAGGAAACGAATTACTCACCAACAGCCAAATTAAAACATATGAACAGAAGTCCTCAGCATGAAATACGACATTTTAGACGTCAGAAAGAAAAGATAACAAGACTAAATTTATTTGTTCCTGCTCCCAGCAGCCACTCACTTGTACTGTACCTTATGTTCAGGGATGCACCAAAGTGAAAATTTGCGGCCAAATCCGAAAGCCGGAAATAATGAAACACCCGAAGCTGAACACACTTTTTCACAGTTTTTCATTTATTTAGCAAATTTTTTTTTACCGAATGTGCTTTAGTCATGTTTTTCTAAGAAAAAAAAATCTTTTACAAGATTACAATTATCTTTTGCTTCAGTACTGTCACTGGCAAATTCTTTTCCTTTCCTAAGATGTCAGCCATGGATATTGAGGAAAATATTGATTTCGTAAGGATTTAATTTAAGTTAACAATGCACAAAACATTTAAGTTAATGTTACAAATTGAACAGTTAACATGAAACACTGAGTTAAAAGAAGACTGTACTTTTCATTTGGTATTTGATATGTCAAATACAAGTGCAGAGAATTCAAAGGTTAGATGCACTGAATTAACTGTTATTTCTTGTTGGACTTCATGACCCATGATGCTCTCTGAGCAGAAGAGCGAGAAGTTTTTGTTTCTTGTTTACTCTAGACTCCGGTACTCTGGTGGTTGTTAGCAGCCAAGTTGAACCTCGCAGTCAAGGGCTATAGTCAAGTACATCAGAGACGGTTAATAGAAAGCGAGACCTCTCACTGATCGATCATTTCCTGTATCAGTGTCACATGGGTTTCGCCACGGCCCCGCCCCTTTAGGAGACTAGAGGCAGTCTTGAGTCCATTCACTCTTATAGGAGAAATGAACGTGATCACACATTATGACCAATTCTTTCTCCACATTGTAACCAAGATACATGTTGGACCCATTTTTCACAAGACACATCTCTTCTGAACATTCTGATACAAAAATGTCATTTTTCAGACACACAAATCAGAAGAAAGTTAACTTTGTTGGAGACCTGTCTCTGTCTCAGCAACACATTCTCGAAAGATCTGTGAACCGGTGCTTCCCGTCTTGCTTTACAACGGACATAAACAGACATTTAAATGTTCTTATATGTGAAACCATGAA
>JAQFJA010000003.1:16714154-16734193 GCA_029874485.1 Naso brachycentron
GCATACACAGACACACACATACATACATGAAGAAGAGGAAGAAAATGTTAAAACTGAGTCCTAAACACAAGGAAAAAGGGAAAAAAGTGTAGAGAACAAATAAATAACTAGAAAAGAATGAATTAAAGACGTAGGCAAAAAAACTACAGTATACATGGTTTCGCATTATGTTTTAAGATGTTGTGGAAGAAAAAATGACAAAAAAAGTGGAACTGGATAGCTGCCATTAATGGTGCTGTATATTGAAGTCTCACTTTTTGCCATTTAGTGTAACAATTACAACTTCCAAAAAACAACATAAACAATTTTTAAATGCTACTTTATTCGCCCAACCTAAATAATCTACCAATCGACAGTAGGGAAAAGAGACGTCTTTGGTTTTGTAAAAAGTTGCATCCTTGTAATGAGGAACTTGCCTGTCTGACATTTTAATGGTTGTTCTTAGAATGTTTTTGCAGATTTGTTTACAGCTGACAGTGTTGTGTTTTTCCTCAGGTAAAGTCTTGTTTCGCCGAAGTCACATACGAGATGTAGCTGTCAGGAGGCTGAAGCACCTGGATAATTACTGCAAAGTAAGACAAAGGCTCTATGTTTTATATCCTCTGACCTATATTTCATTCACAACCTTGAGATTATTTGTCTGCGTTACTACAATATATCTTCGAGGACAGGTAAGGTTGACTATATATTTTTTGTTGGTTCAAAGAGCACTTTATCTATGTCAGCGCTCTTCTCCCTGAACATTTGCCACAATATTTCCTAGGCAGGCCTCGACATTTATCTCCCCTCACCAGCCTTGACAGGAAAGCAACTGCTCTATCTGCACTGGTCATTTCCTGTCACCAGTGTAAATAGGCAGCCCATAGAGGAAACAAGGGAAATGGGGGCAACAGTGGTAAAACAGACACTAACGAATAAGAGTGAATCAGCAGACCTGAAGTGTAGCAGTGAGTGCACATGACTACCTGACCCTCTTCAGTGAGTCAGAGAAGGGAATGTGGGGCAGGTGTTTTGCCAAGTGTGGCAGCAGCTTTCATTTGGAGGAACTACAAGAGATTTGCAGTGAAGGCAAGAAGCTTAAAGCAACAAAATTAGATTTCTTTTTAATAATGCTCCTATACGGATGTCTGTTGTGATTCAAATGCAGTCAGCAGAAGCATCTCATTTTGAGTGTGCAGCTGGGACAGGAGGTTGATATGCTACGTCACCTCTGTGTGTTTTTTCCTTTGTTTTAACCCTTCACTCTGAGCCCAAAGCCCTCTTCCTTCCCCTCCACACCCTCCACATCCCTGCCTGGTCTCCTCATCTGACTGACTGCTCAATGACTAAGTGGTTACTCGTTGCCATTTAAATCAACAGTGCTTTTAAAGAATACATGCAACCTTTTAAATAGGTGTTTTTGCTCCTTCTCTTGCAGGCTCTGATGAAGCTTCCTTCCCACATTTCCCAAAGTGAGGAGGTCCTTCAGTTCTTTGAGACCAAGTTAGAAGACCTCGAACCTCCCACAGAGTGAGTAACCATCACTACATGTTTTAGAAATCAGAAGCTATCATTGAGAATCAGCATCATCTGTCATATGAACAGTTAGATGCCAAACAAGGCCTCTGAAGGCTACAGCAGACTGTGTATGTGTGTGTGTGTGTGTGTGTGTGTGTGTGTATATGTATGTGGTTCAGCAGCTGCGACAGATGCTTCTCACCCGCACTGACCCAACCCTGATCCAGAGGCTTTGCTGTGTCTCAGGATTGATTGATGGAGGCACTGTGTTTTATTAATAATGATATTTGGGAGGTGACAGCTGATCCCATCAGTGAATGTGTAAGGATCAGTGGTGTCATGAGAGTGCAGCTGAGTTCATGTCTCTGGGTAGATAAAGCTCTCAGGCTACTCATTCGTCTAACTCAGTTCAAAGTAAGAGTGGGAGTAATTACAGACCGGCTGCTAGATTGCTTTTTGCTTGAATTCTATTCTTTCCTTTGGGTTTATGTGCAGTTAAAGTATGTCTGTGATAATATTTCTTCCCACTTGGAAACAAATCTAAACATCAAATGTGTTTTGTAAAGTTCTCAACATGCTGAAGGAGAAGACTGTGGTGGCGTAACCTCTTGAATGGTCTCTCCACTATCACCAGGCCCACCACTTCTAACCTCTGCTACCCATACATGCTAATCTCACTTCAAAGTGAGATCCTCCTCCTCCAGTCTTGGAGATGGTCGAGTGCAGCTTAAATTGACATGCTAGGATCGTTAAAGCTGCGCCACCCAAGCGTTCACTGCTACTGGAGAATTAGAAGCATTTCTGAATGACTTTGAGGGTGTTTTCCTTTTGTTTCTTAAGTTCACAAGACTGCAGAACAGAACATGCGATGCTGGTAAAATGAGAGCATGTGAGGAAACATTTAGTGTCAAACTGTAAAATATGGCGGGAAAATGACAATAAATGGTTTTCCCACTGATTGTAAGAGCCATTTAATCACATTTTGGGCAAAATAAGGAGTAATTAAGAGCATAGAGAGTTAAAAGTTTTCTTGCTCAGGTGAGAAGTTCAACAAAGGTCAGGCCACTGAAACACGATGAGAACGGGCTATAAAAAGCAGTATAACCTTCATCCTTTGATTCCAGCATATCTGCATTACTGTGATTAACTGTGAGAGAATCAAACTGGTGACATTTTCTCCATGAAAAATGACTCAAAACATTTTGCTGGTATTTCTACCAGTTATCAGTCACCATCAGTATCAGCCACGAGGCAATGTTGTTTGTCAAGACCTCATCTGCTACTGCCATCTGATGGTCAAAAGATGCCACTGCATGGATGTAAAAAAATCAATGCATGTGAAATTGTTTCACCACAAGAGGGAGCCATGCTGTAGGCTGACAGTATCACATTACATGAAAGTGAGGCAGAGGCTTTGTGTGTGTGAGAGAATAAACAGCGTACTTGTTAATAATACTGTACACAGACAAAGACAAAGTGCATTCAAATACATAGAGACCTTTTTAGACCATTTTGATTATAAAAACTGCAGGGATCAATGTTGTGTGTGATGTTGTGAACAGTGTCAAGCTTTGTGAACTCTATAAGAAAAATACTGTACATAAAATGCTACTGCTTTTTCCCAAGTTCTCAGCTTGAAAAAATTCTTTCTCTTGTGATATCTTAAGTCAAAAACCATAAAAATCAAAAGGGGGATAATAAAAGGATAAATAATAACAGAAGCCTAAAGGCTGAATGCTATTAAATGTGTTTTTTGATGGATTGTGTGAGTGCACAGGCTCCTCTGTTGTTTTCAGCTGGTGACGTGACGTCAGCAAGGAGCTCCAGCTCTCAGGACTGCTCCATTCATCATAATAATGCTGTAGAACATCGTATATGATTATAAATGTCCTTGTTTTAAGGCTTAATGTGCAAAAAAACAAACTTCTCCTTAAGTAATGAGGTGAGAATATTTAGAATTTAGATTTGCTTTACATGTATCTTAATGAATGCTGCTGGCCAGATACAAAGTTAAAATGTACAGTTTTAGTCACAGTCCTGCAGTTTGCCGATGATGCAGATTTAAAACTTTGTTTGCAGTAACAAACAGTAAGGTGTTTGTATTTAGGGAGTCTTTGCTTGTAATTCTGGCATCTGTTAGCTTTAAGCTGTTTTGCTGAGATAATTAGTGCCATCAGTGCCAGCCCATGTTTTTGTTTATTGAACAATAAGTTTTACTGCCCTGCCTGCAATGTGACTTTGCTTTATACTATATTTTTCAGAGTTGTAATATATACCTTACGCTTTATTAATCCCCACGGGGAAATTTGTCCTCTGCATTTGATCCATCCCAACTGTTTAGGAAACAGTGTGCAGCGGCAGTGAAGCGCCTGCAGAGCATCTGCAGCTCTGAGGCCAGCAACTTGGTCAAGGGCAACGGCGCAATTATGAATAATTCAATAAGAATATGCATGTATCCATTATCTCCAGAGCAACAATTTACAAATCTGAGGTCAAACCACACCAGCTCATTTTTTATTTATTCATCTGTTTATATTTTGTTGGCATGTTGCTAGGCCCCTTCCCATGTGTTTTAGCTCTTAGTTTCACATATATTTAAACTTCTCATTCCTCTGAAGGTCGGTTAGTTTATGCAGTTGTTCTGCGGCTTGACAGACTCGATCTCTGCATCTAGACTTGGGGGTCTGAACATATGGGATCCAGCGGGGAGTGTACTGACTCAGCATCCAGAAACATCAAAGATTAAGACCTCAACCCACAGAGAAAAAATGTACATGGCTGAAAAAAATGGAAAATGTCAGTATCTGGACTGGTTTTTCATTGCATACGTCGAGCCAATTCAAGGGCACTGAGTCTGATCATATGAATGTTTCAAGTAAGTCTCACCAACGACTCTTAAAAACTGAAGAGGTGATAATTAAAACCACTAAAATTGCCTTTGTTTCACTGTTCCTCTTTTGTGTGGGCAAGTTTCATTCTCATAAATGTAATTAGAGAGTAAAAAAAAAACTTTCACAGTGCCGAGCCTCAAGACTGAATGTCAGAAAAGCAGCAAACAAATGATCAGTGTCAGCAGTGCTGTTGGAGGCCCGGAAACAATTAGAAAATATTAATAATATGGCAATCAAAGATGTGTCACTCCAGGAGCTGCATGGTGGCCAGATGCTAGACGCCATGCTAGATGTCAGGTGCTGCAGTGGATGGAACTATACAAAGACCTGCATTGAGAGCATGAGGCAGCTGCAGACTGAGACCTCAGCCACGCCTGGACTGAATAAGTTGCTGTGGAAATATGCAAATAATGACGACCAAATCTAAAAAAAACTTTTGTTTTTTGCACACCGTGGCTGTTGGTATAAATATTTTATGAATGCTAAGGTAAAGGTAAAGGTAATTGGTTAAAAACGCTTCCCCCCCCCCCTTAATATGAAACTCCTTGTTTTCTGCCAGACACTCTGCGGACTAGCAAAGAACAAAAAAAGGGAATTAATCGTGTGCCTGCTGAGTTTAGAAAATGAGAATTAAAAACAGGATTGTAATGTTGACATCAAGGCTCCACAGCCTAAGATAAAAATATCCAACCAGCATGAAGAAAAAGGAATAACCTCCATGCTGTATGACTTTAAAGATCAAAAGATCATCTAACTTCAGTCAAGGAGTCTTTTTTCTGTGCTTGTGGCAACATGAAGTGACAGAATTATGTCTTTTTCTCCTCATTAAATTCGAAGTGCAGAAATTTGATCTCACAAGATACATGAATAAGCTAAAACTTCAACTGTGAATCAAGATGTGGAAGAGAAATTTGTACTGTAGTACTTAGAGAGTAACAGTAGCTGTTGCAGTAAAAACTGTCTGAAGATCAGAGAAAAACTGCCTGTGACAAGATGACAAGAGCATCAATGAAGAAGGACATCTCACTTCTGTGGTTCTGATTAAAGCTGGGGTCAGAAACGTCTGGAGGTCAAGCTAGCTGTAGCATAAGATTCCTAAGGAAGCAACTCTACTGCACCCCCCCCCCCGTTTTTGCTTCGACTAGCGTTTTATTTGGTTTGCTGTCGCTCTCTCTTGTAAGTTCAGTTTGCACCAAAGATTCACGATGAGACCAAACGGTTGCAGGGAAGGTTGCAGCGGTGTAAACTGGTCCGTCTCAGCTCGACTGACAGTGTCGCCTACAACTCAGCTTGTCAAGTTGCCAGAGGTCAGTTTGAGAATGTAAGGAACATCACTTGTTTCAACAGCCAATCAGCTCATAATGACATCACCTGTCGCTAGAGCAGCAAATAGGAGCAGACACTCTCTGAAATGACCCGCGATTGGCCGAAAAGTGCCGTCACGATCTGACTACAGAGCCAAGGAGAGGAGCAGAGGCCTAGAGTTCATTCAGACCACCTGAATTACAAAATGCTGAAAGATTATTCTTGTAATTTTTGCCCGATGACACCAAAAATAAACTTCCTGCCCCAGCTTTCAGATCATATGATCACACTGTTGGTACCAAACTTGTGGTAAAAACATGATGTGCATACATTATAGTAAAGCTGCTGTCAACTCATTTCATGTGTATTTACAAAATATGCACACATGACTCTAAAAGAAATACTGCAGATTTCCTGGAGCCTTAACCACAACCTCTTCATGTCTTATCTTCTAACCTCAACCTAAAAACCAATTCTATATTGTGATGGTTTACCTTGTGTGAACATTGTGAACATTTACACCCTGTAAATGTGGAAACACAGCACGATTATGACAACTACACAACAAAGCATTTTAATTTAAATTAGAGGCCATGAAGTTACCACAAGGGGACTTATGTTGACTTTAGTTTGTGGTCAAACTAACATTCTTTCACCCTCACATCACATGTAATCATGACTAAGCTGTGCTGGAGAGTTCAGTCCATGAGCGTGAGCTCACTGTGAACAAGCGCCGTCAGTAACTTATATTAAGGATGCAAAGCAAAAACTCCCTACTGCACCTTTCGCTGCATTCACATGGAATCAGGCCGGCCAAGAATGCCGAAGGCAAACCGGACGTCATTTAAGTGGATGAGAGCAGGATGGTAGAATTTGATGAGGCCGGCAGAGAATGCCGGCAACGGTAACGGCAGACGGCATTGCCGTCAAAAGTTAAAATATTTTAAGCTCCACAGGATGGTCCTGTTGGCCAATAATTTATGTCGGAATTGTCAGACAGAAACGGGAACATTTCTATCTGGAAATGTAAACTTGTTTATTTTGGGAAAAAGTTGTAGAGTATATAGGGATGTGGGTGGGTACGACGGTACCTAAATCTCCAAGACTATGCCTTATGGGGGATCAAACAGAGTTGCCAAGTGTATCAAAATATGACTTTGTTGTGATAAATGTAGGGGTTGTCACTGCTGCGCGAGTGATCCTCAGATCCAGGAAAAGCACGTCTCCTCCACAGTTAAAAAAATAGAGGGAATCTATGTTGGAAACTAAGTCATAAGAACACATGTTAGCTAGAGTCAGTGATGAAGGTGAAAGCTTCAAGAGGTCATGGGCACGCTTTTTTGTTTGTAATGGGTTTACTGAACTGCCATGGTCTGGTTTTCAGTTGTGCTACTGTGGTTGCTTAATTATTATTTGAGGACTAAGAATGTGTACTAACCAGGGGCCTTTGGATATGTTGTATTTCAGTGACAGTGCTATCTGAATGTTTCTATATGATTGACGGAATACATAAATAAAAAGTCGAATCACAAAAAGTTAAAATATTTTATCTTTTAATGATGTGCTCATGCAGTGATGTGTACGTCCGCATGCTGCATGTGCATCTCCTGAAACCAGAAGTGTATGAATTTTAAAGACTACCTCCCAACTTCTGCGACTCTCTCTCGTTAACTAAAGGTTAAAATGTACACAGGCGTAAAGTCTTGAGCATTTAATAGAGTTTGGACACGTTTTCGCCCCCCCTACCTTCCCCTCATCTATTAGATTTTACTGGGGATAGGAGGGAAGCGCACAGAGCCAGAGTTGTGCGCTCAGTCTCCTCCTGGGAAGAATATTATTCCAGCTCTGTGCTAAGGGTCACAAGCTAGCAGGGCAGGTCAAGCATCTACTTTATCCCAATCATTTTCTCTCCAAGCCTCTGTAGTGCTTCTCTCAGTTTCATCTCCACCCTGCCAGATTGTAAGAAAATAAACACAGGATGCTCCAGAAAATGCCTCAGAAATGTTTAACATGTATTACAATTAATTTGTCTTACACGTTGTCTTGATGTGAAAAATGTCTGAAGCCCTCATTGTAAACATAGTGAAATTTATCCCAGAGTTTATGCAACATTACCCAAGGATAAAGATAGCAGTGCTCACACTGTCTGTCATGAAAAGAGTCTGTGAACTATTCACACCGTATGTGACGTGTGCATTGTTATGATTTTAAATGTTCCTGGTTCCCTCTCCAAAGGTTGTGAGTGACTCCAGTGATACTTTATGCATCAACTGTACTGATTTTTTTTATAGACTTCAACCCTATTTATGTTGGCTGGCCATAGCTATGTAACATAACTATCCTTTCTGCCCTTCAGATCACATAAGAAAGTTTAAAATTCATTTCCACAGTATGAATATTGGTTAAAAGTCCAATATAAACCTTTTTTGTACTCTGTCACACTCCCAGTGTAGTGTATTAAAAGTTGACATTCTCATTTTATTTCAAAATTAAGTTAATATATGATTATTGTTTTTAATGAAGCTGAACTGAGCTGTAATCTGTTACATGTGCCATTGGAGATGTTTCCTAAATCGTATTTGTTCATCCATCTGGAGACAGAAAAGGCTTGTGCCAAAAATGACTCTATCTGAAATAACAACGGGATACAGCTATTGGTAAAAAATGTTTTGATTAAGCAATGCTTAGCTTGAACTCGGGTAATCCTTTTATGGTGCTTGCCTGACACTTTAAAGTTTTTAATGTTGTTTTACATTTTGTTATCATCCTATAAATATAAAACAGCTTTATCGTAGCACAGATTAAAGTGTTCTACTTAAGAATTTGCAAAATGACGCTTTTCTTGTTAACTGAAATGAATTAAACACAGGAAGATGACTAACAGGCCGTAACCGTGTAACCAAATGTTGGACAAGGTTTATCCAAACATGTACTCATATCCATAACTGGCCATGGCTGCGGTCCTGCTGCTGGCCTCTCCAGAGAGCCAGGTGTCTGCTCCCATCTGCGTCAAACTGCAGCTTCTCCTCAGTGGGCTCTCTGCAGCTCAGATTAATAAAGGAGGACATGCCGCCAGCCAGCATGTCTTCAAATGCAAAACATTCTGCAAACCATACATCCACATACATTCAAAAAAATTGATCCGTTGTGAAATATTTTCACCTTTTTTTTGTATAATCTCATTAAATTTGATTAAGTAAATATGTAAAGCCTCATCATCTATGAACCCGCATTACAGTTAAGTAAATATGAGCATCAAATTAAACTATCAAAACTCAAGTGAATATATTTAAATTAGGACTGTCAAACCATTGTTATTTTTTTAATTGCAATTAATTGCAAAATTTTAATAACTGATGGTTGCCATTTACATTTTTTGTCACGTTATGAGATAAAAAATGTTAAATGCAGAAACATATTTCACTGTACACTGTATATGTGACAAGTAAAGTACCTTTTTTTACATTTACGTCTTTAAACTTCTATTATTTTGCATTTCACGACAGTTTTTAAGTCCATATTAACTATGTAAAGCAATTCTTACCTGTGTAATTTGATTGGTAATCACATGCCAACTGGAGTACATTCCTGTTTACATCTGGTGCAGTAACAAGAAGAGACGGGCAGAGCTCTCCCACTGCTAATTAGCTTAGCTCAAGTACTGGTAGTTAATGGGAAGTACTAGCCTGTCTCTGCCTAATGTCATCAGATAAAATTTCCAGTAACCCTAAACGTGCCTGTGTGCTTGTTGTGACTTGTTTCTTACCACATTGTTATTTTTAGACTCAGATTAGCACCTTATGCAATTTTAATTTTAATTTTTTAACTGACGCTTTTTTTTGTTGACCTACTTACAAGCACATCTGCTGTGGTGTGTGCATGTGCTGTGGAGTTTACTTTCAGCACGTATTTGATTATAAAATGACATAAAGTGCTAATCTGAGTCTAAAAATACCATGACATGCGAAATAAACAAGTCACAACAAGCACACAGGACCGTTTAGAGTTGTTGGAAAATTGTTGTTTTTTTTTTTATGACTTTAGGTGGAGGCAGGCTAGCACTTCCCACTGACTACCAGTATTTAAGCTAAGCTGATTAGCAGAGGGTAAGCTCTACCCGTCTCCTCTTTGTTACAGTTGAAAGAATGGGATTTATCTTATTGACTTTAACTCAGGAGGAAGGCAAATAACAAAAAGAAAACATCTGCCACTTAAAAGCGTATTGTCATTTTTCTTTTGCTGGTAGAAAGCAGGAAGACACTGCAGAAGTTTGACAACGGGTGAGTGGAAGGAACAGAACAGCAGCATGTGATTAAAAAAAAAGGCATTAAAGTGGAGAGAGACAATTAGATGTTTTTGAGGTTTTTTTTGCTTGAAATCACATCGCATTGTTATCGAGTAACGTTAGATGCGGTACAGCTGGAGCTAACTGCCAATGGCGATGCTCTGACTTGTTGCTGCCTGTGCATCGCTAACATAAATCATAAGTAGCCTACAGACAAATGAGTAGTGCCGTTAATGTTACTTCTCCACAAGCTGTTAAATAAGTACATAGATGTTGTTTTATTGTGCAACACATTCTGTGTTGTGTTGTACCCGAGGCTGCTGAGTTGCAGGTCCACACCGCACACAGCAGTAGAAAGACTCCTACCAAAGGCTCCTATTAACCCTACATGTAATAATCAATAACACAGTACTTGCTGGGTCTAACTGAAATTTCTTTCAAAACAAACATGGCTCACCTGGAGTGTGAGAAGAAAGACAGGGAAAACAGGCAAGATACTGATATTAGGAAACAAGAAAATTCCGATATCCAATATGTCAGCTGATATTGTATGTCTATAATACCGACTGAATGTGGTTATCAAATACTTCTGACAAAGATGTGGAATGGAGGCAGGATACCTTACATTTTAACAAACTTTATTCTTAACATCAGTGCACAGAACTTTATATTGGAGAACATATATGCAGATAGCAATATATCTGTGATAGGCCAATATCAGCTAATAATAACAACAAACCGATATATCACTTTGGCCACAGTGTTTTCATTTAACCGTGGTTTAGGTTTTTTTGCCTCTAAAAGACTAATTTGTGTGAAACTAAAATAGTACAATTACATTTTTCTTTGAATAGATTTAACAGCATCAGGTCTACAGTGATGTAAATAATCAGTGCCAGTCTAAAAAATAACAAACTTAACCCAAACAAACACACACACACACACACACATACACGCTCACAGACGTGTACGGTAAGTGTGCACACAGTCGATGACTAATTGCCGCTCTGTGACCCCAGTGAGTGTGAAAGCACAGAGAGGGGTCATTGACGCTAACGTTCATCCTTTCAGTGTTTTGCTACAGTTCAAACTTTGGAGCAGAAAGACGCTTTTACATCGAAAAATGAATGGGACTTATCAAGGGATATGATACTGCTGTCAAGTAAATAAATGCTGTTCTGTTACACACAAGCAGCTGCATCATGCTCAGAAACACCATGTCTACCATTTGAATGGATACACACATACACGGGATTTTACTGGTGCAATGTCCAGTTTATTTTCTTACTGTCCTTGACACACTTACATAGCAGCATGTTGTACACCACCCTGTCCCCCCCCCCATGATAGTGGGTCAAGTTCTGCATGCATTCTCCACCAGGGTTTGGCTGGTACTTGTTTGCCAACTGCATTTGGATGATCCCATGCACAGAATCAGCTGTGACCCGTTACAGGATTGATTAAGTTGTACAAATGCTCTGATCTGTCTTGCACTCACACTGACAATGCTTCTCTGGTGTTGCTTTCTTTGCAGAGACTGTGGAGGCTCTGGCAAACGCAAATCAGGTGAGAATCTGAAATCATTTTATTGTGGTCAGTAGAGCCTGTGGAACCTCTGTTATATTTACTGTTTACTGAATAATATTCAAAGTTTGAGGTCTTATTGATGTGCAAGTTGTAACAGTTTTCCATTTGTTTTTTTAAATATATTTGTAAAGAACGGCTTGAAATTCAAAGGGGAACTTAACACGTTCTGGTCTGCTAACTGGTCTTACAGCACATGTGAACATTGTTGTTTTATTTTTTTGTGTGTCTGCAGAGGAAGCTGCGTGAAATCTAATAAATTTCCTACAGTCACAGCAATTACCGAAATAATCAAGTAGGGGTTTCAGGTATTTTACAGGCGAATTTCAGCTTCTGAATTGAGAAGATTTAGTGCTTTTCTTTGACACATATGTCAGTAACTTGAGTATATTTCTGTTTTAGGCTGTTGCTTGGACAAAACCTACAATTTAAAGACATCACCAAGGGCTGTGAGAAGTTTCTTTATGATTGTTTTATTGTAAATCAAGACAAAGTAATCAAGTTGTTAACTGCAGTCCTAGTTTCTGATCTTTTGTGACTCTTACCAGTGTAATGCCATAAGGGTCAGGTACTTTTTTTACAAGCACATGCTCTTCAAACACACATCCTGACCAGACACATTTTCATGTTCAGATACTTGAGAAAACAGTGTTAGGTGGGAGAGAGACCAGCTGTTTGTGCCTTTAGGCTCTGTATTTGTTCTGCCACATTTGTGTGTATATAATGTGTATGTGTGTGTGCAAGGAAGACAGAAAGACTGAGTGACTCAGCTAAGCATTCATGGAGATCCGGGCGTAGGAGGCAGCACAAAGCATGAGAGGGTTTAGTGAACAGCTGTGCGAGTGTTGTGTGTGTGTGCGTGTGCATGCCATCTCAGAATACCCACATGCATTACTAAATTACATGTTAGTTCTGCAATCAGATGCAAAGTTGCTGTGGCCTTCTTTGCTGTAATCTGCTACAGTTACATTTAACATATCTGGGCAATGACGGACAGATCGTAAATGACCTCTAAGTTAATTTTCTGTGGGTGAACCACTCTGAGAAAAAGCTGCGCCTGAGTTGCCACCAAACGAAATAAGAACCTAACCTAATTTCATTATGTGCTCTATGGTATTGAGACTTTATGTAACAGGGGATTCCAGCTACATAGCGAAATGGAAAAATTGTCTTATTTCAGTTGTATGTGTGTGTGTGTGTGTGTGTGTGTGCGTGTTAAGTAGTCTACGTTCAGTCTGTGCAAGATATTAGACTGGTTTCCAGTTGAATTCTAAAGTGCCTGTCGCTTCAGCTGTTTCCATATGAACGGTTTGGTTTGCTATTAAATCTGTTATCACCTGTAGTAAGATGTACATACATTTATACTTAGAATAAATCATTCGATGTGATCAAGTCTTCCAATAAAAACAATAATAACACGTTATGTGAGTTGCTCATGTTGATTTACTCTTCAGCATGGAGCACATACTGTACAAGCCCTCCATACTTGATCTCTGAATCTTCACCATCGTCCCCATGCTGGACATTAGTGGTTAACGCAGCTGAATGATTGATCTGTCTCTGTTAAAGCAGGACAGCAGATACAGTGCAGTGAGTCTGTGGTGATATTTGTGCTGTAGCTGCAGCTTATGGTTTTCATAATTACATGGTGAAGGTTTCCCATAAGAGTTTACTGAGCCCCTGCCCTGAGCAGGAGAATGTAGCCCTTCACCACAAAACTGCCAGCGGTCAGAGGTTTGACTGGGACCTCAGTTTACCTACAAACTCACAAATCATTCACTGTTGGTCTCACAGCCACTCTAGTCTTTATTATTTCCTCCACTAGCATGAATATTGATTTTCTTTGCCTCACTCTTGAAATTTTTATTGTCTAAAGTACAGCATGATTAACTACTTCATTTTAGTAGCCATTAATCACTCCCAAAAAGTAGGGGACTAGTCAAATAATTGCAGAAGGTATATTGTATTTTCTAGGGGTGCAATGATACATCGGTGTATTGATGCATCGATTTATAATCCTACGATCAAACTACATGAATAGTAAACGGCAAATTGTCCTTGTAGTGATCTAAAACCATTTTTCAAAGCAAAAATTGATTGTAAGAATCAGTGCCTTGTATTTAGCCCCTCAAACGTTATGTGGATTTATTTTTCTCTCTTAAAACGGTTAATAGGCAAACATTAGTCCAGTTTATTCTCCGGCATTCTGGCCATGCATATTACGTCAGCAGTGTTTCTTTAGATAATGTGCCATCATGGTAGGGAAGCAGCAGGAGAACCAGAGATTCTCAGTTGGCGTTTGCACTCCACACAGACTGAGCAGAGGCCTTGAACTAAATTTTTGTGTAGTTCAGTGTATCAAGCTTTTCCACTGTTTGACCTCCTCTACCACTGCAGAGAAACAGGTGTTTTCTTTTCCTCTGTTTTCGGCATAAAAAGTTGTTACAATGTCGATTTCTACTTACTGAACCGTATGATATCGTATCACTCTAAATTAGCCCATATTGTTCTTGTATCTTATCGCCAACCATGTATCATAATATGCATCATATTGTGATAAAACCTATCGTTACACCCCTAATATTTTTTCACCCAGTTGTGATCAAGTCTTGCAAAAAAGGGTCCTAAACACATCCAGTTAAGGGCTAACTAGTAAAGCAGGGGTGTAGGTTAACTAGCAGAGTCTTCGATTGGCTTTGAGGCTGTTTAAATATGATATTAATCATAATATTTGATTGGACTAAACCCTCAGCCAGCTTGAGCCAGCTCTGAGCTGTTGACACTGTTGGACTGCAGAAACAACACAACAGCTTTTTTTGCCGTGGTAGCAGAGGCCCCCCCTTCTCTAAATAACTTTATATCTGTTTTGTGTAATGTAGGAGATGATTTGTCAAACCAGTCTGTGTCTGGCCTGGTAAAGTATTTCCAGACTGTCGATCATGGTCAAGTGCTGGGACGTGCAGCCGTGTGTCCTTCTGCATCTTGCACTTTGCTTCATGTGTGCTGCTTTAGGGCCCGACAATGCCCAGTTTTTAAGTCATGCATGACAACTATGACTTGTCAGCATCAATGTAAACAGCGCCCCCAGCTGTCTGTCTGCTGCAGATGCATTGTCACTGCTTTATTACAGCACTGTGCTTAAAACACAGGTGAACGATCAATCCACAACTAAGCACAGTAGTGCCCGACCGATATGGGATTTTTTGGGGCCAGCATATATTTATATATACTTGTGACAAAGATATGTAATGGAAACAGGATATCTTAAATTCTGACAAACCTAATTCCAAACATCATTGCACTGAACAGTGAGCTCTTTAGTTATTAGTTATTAAAAAAACAGACCACCCTCTGCTAGACAAACGACACAATTATACCATTTTAAATCACTAGTCAAGCATTTTTTTGGGCCTGAAAAAAACAGTTTTAATATCGGCGCATACTGGAGAACATACACGTCCATACCTATTTTCACTGGGATAGGCCAATATTGGCCAATAATAATTTTCAAATACATTTTTTTGGCTTTTTGGGCCTTTACTGAAAGGACAGCTGTGGAATTGGACAGAAAACGGGAGAGAGAGAGACTGAACGACATGCAGCAAACGCGAGAATCAAACTCTCGGTCTCTGCAGTGGGGACACAACCTCTGGACACGGGTGCCCTCCTTACCAACTGTGCTACCAGGGTGCCCCTCGAACAGAGTAGTTGAGTATCCAAATATTCTGCAAAACCCCAACTCTGTATTTCACTTCATTGGCATTTTCTCTTTGTTGAAGGAATGATTAAGGTGAGTGCCACCAGTGGGGAAGTGAATTAAAAGGGAGTTGTGTTATATACTCAGGGAATTTATCTCTCATGTCTTCAGCAAGACTCTGTCCCATAATTCATTTATTTTCCTCAGACTGTTACTTCCACTTCTAGAGCAACACAGTATGAGGTGAAAGTCAAAAAACAGCAGCCACTATCTACATTTGGTCTAAGATAGTATAATGGAGTTGTCAGGATTGACTGCTGATAGCAGGTTCGTCACATGAATCTCTGTCAAATATCTGCGACTGCTGTCACAACCAAACTTAAAAGGAAACATCTTTTGACTTTGGTGTTAAAATACATCATATTTTATAAATATTGGAAAGAAATACAAGGCAAGAAGTTTCACAGAAAAAAGAAAACAGTCTGATTTTTCAGTTCAAGAGATGTAGACCAACTTTGAAGTCTTAGTGATGATCTGAATTTAAAGGGAAAGCAAGATGAGCATCAGATAGTTAAAATTTGAGTAGGAGAGGAAAAGAAATGGAGCGCTCAGGGGTGTAGTGCATGTGAAAAGCAGCTGGAGAGGAGAGGAGGTTTACGTGGCAAGTGGAAACCATTTCAGTGTTGTGCACGGACTGAGGGAGTGTATTTATGTGTGCAGACTCGCTGTCTTTATTTGAGCTGCGGGTCTCCGGGGGCTTACGGGGTGTGTATGTGTGTATGAGGTTGTGTCTATGTGGGTGTTTACATGCGGAGGTGGGTATGTGTGCATGTGTGCATGTGTGTGAATGATTGCTGCGAGGAAAAGGGGTTAATCTGTTGATCTGACTTGGATGGTGGGTGGGGTCAAGAGGTTTGTGTGTTTGTTTGTTTGTTTAAATTGCAGATGGATAAGATTTTAAACAGACATAGGAAATCATTAAGGCAAATAGGCACTTCCAAATCACTTTAACAACTGTGCACTGTTTCAGCAGCTTCTTACTCAATGAATATCCTCCCCCACCTTTAACGGACTCATGCACAAAGAGTCTCACAGTAGTCAAAGTCTGTTCAACTACTTTTCAGATCTTGTATTTTGCTTTTTTTGCTAGATGTTGTCAAAGGTCAAAGATGAGGCTGTTCATTTCATGGATGCAGCTTCAACATTACTGTAGAAAATATTTCTTTTCCAAGTTACCACTTAACTCTGGCAGAGGCGAAGCTCCACCCCCTCCAGCACAGAGCAGATCCAATACAGGCCGCTCTGTTTCTGATAAGTGACCGTTTGTCACAGTGGACTCCCACTCTGGAGGCAGCACTTAAGCTTTTTGCTCAAACACTGTTTTAAAGCCAGAAAAGGTTCTGCAACGAATGAGGTCAGACATGTATATTGTATACATACAGGATGTCAGTCATGGGGATGTTGTGTTTTTTCCTTGATGCACTTGCTTTTGCCTCACATACTTTTTGTCAAGACTTGAAGTGGTCAGACTTTATGCTGGAAAACCTGATGAAGTGGTGGATTAGTTTGAAGTTCCACTTAATTAGCAGTTTGCCTCTGATTCCAGACGTTATGGAAAACCTCTAAATCAGCAACATCCAGTGCAGCGATGCTCTTACTGAATTTAAAGGTGCACTGTAGAGCTTCTAAGTAGCCCTGCAGAACAACGTTTGGTGCGCACATGCACACAGGGTACATGATACTCCTTCCATAGTCATGAAAGCAAAAGATTACTCACAAACAAAAATGGATATAAACAATAAACTGTGTGGGTTTCAAATTAGAGGTGAACAGTGTATTAAAATAAAAAGGAAATCTGAATATGGCCAAGTGCAATATGCAAATTTCAGGAGTTGCAGTCTTTAAATAAAAGCAACATTTGCCTCTAAATGAAGCATCATGACGATGCAGAGGTGCCTCAGCCTGGAAACCACATCCTCCTGATGTAAGGTAACATGTTTGTTTGGTACAAACCCCAGCAAGAATCACATCATCAACACTTTGATTTCATGTAGTGCTGCCTAAATAAAATGCAAAATTTACACTTAAATCATCTGTCAAAATAACAGCCATGCAACTTTTTTTTTGCATATTGTTTACATCTATTTTGAATTCTTCCAAACCTTTGCTAACATACGAAAAAGTCCAGTCTACTGAATGCACTTTTATTTAGACCTGAAGTACTGAGAGAATCAGCAGATCGAGTGAAGATGATTAAGACATCCAACAGTTTAACAGCCTTGTGAAGGCTGACTTACTGTAAGATGGTTTTAGGGAAGTTTCTGTACTGTTTGTTTTTGCTCTGCCCGTCTCCCTCAGGGCCACATACTGATTCAGTGACATGTGTACATCTGTACTACATTGAACAGCAGTCCTGTGTCCTTTTCTAATCCAACTGCACATCTGTTGCTGATGAGGCAAACAAAGACATTGCACGTTGCCAAATTTTAGTCCTCCAAACCCAGATCTGCTCTCATAAAGTTACCCCAGGGTTCAAAATGTGGCATTAGGTCAGTGCCAACTACGCTATCAACAAAAACGCTCAACCCCAAAAAATCTCTCATGAAGAGAAATTCCTCTGTGTCAATGGGTAAACTACACTCCCTGGTTTCCTCCTCTTGGTGATGAATTATTGCAAAGTTCCTGACTGTCATCATCTTTGGATGGAGCTGGTGAGGGGTGAGTGGGGGTGGGGGTGGAGGTTTGGATGGAGTTAGGACTTTTGGGAGTGCAAGGGTGGGAGCAGGAAGCACATGTATAAATCTGAGTGAGGAAAGATATAAACACAGAGGTCTGCTAATAGGGCTAACCAACAGAAGCTGCACAAAAAGTACTTCTCTTTTCAAAACTCATAAATACTCTCATTTTATGTTGTACATGCACATATTCCATAATGCACAAATAAACACACATGCATGCTCTCTTTAAGACACACACGCACACACACACACACACACACACACAAACACACACACACACTTCACATCAGCCTTCCCCGCAGCTCTGTCCAATGAACTCAAGTGCCTCTTCATCGTCACCACCAAACTGCTTCCAAATGTGTTCAATGAAGTTTGATCAGATCAGTGTAATTTGATCGTCACTGATGTATTTTCACAGGGTTTATCTCAAAGAATTAAACTAAGGTAAACGTCAGTTTGCATCCGCATAAGTACCACGTGGCCATGTGCCGTTACCTTAGCTATACTATTACCTTTGACGGACCATTGCAAACCGTGTCTATTGCTTTGACTTATTTTAACAATTTATCTATTTTTTTTTTAGCCACTGTAATTATTTTAACTACTTATCAATTCCTTTAGCTATTTATTTTAGCTAAACATTTAGTCATTGCTTTTAACTTTTTAAGCTATATTTTTTTAGATATCATAGTTATATATCCACTGCTTTGAGCAATTTTAGTAATTTTTCCGTCACATTTAGCTATTTCAATAACTGATTAACGTTTGGTTACACATTTCAAACATTTAGTCTTTACTTTTAGCTATTTGACCATTTAGCTTTTTTTTTTTTTGAGCAATTTTATCCATTTATTTACTGCTTTAGTCTTTTTTCTACTATTTAGCCAATACATTAGCAAACAGTTTGACATCTTTGGTCACTTCTTAGTTGCTTTAGTAATTTCTGTTTTGTCTTTTATGTAATTTTTAAAAAATTAATTGTAACAACTACTTTTTCAAATCAGTAAAGCTTCTCTCAGTCTTTCCACTTACCTTCTGCCAAAAGCAGAAATACCCCTAGCTGGAAGTCATTGCTCCGGGACACTTTTGTCCTTTTACTGCGCTGATGCACTAAGTTAAATTGTAATTTATAAAGTCCATTTTGTTCTCAGCTCCCTTTACTCATTAGAAATTAAACCCATCCTATCCAAGGCTGTTTCAACTCCTTTTTCTCACACATGTTCTCCTTGTTCTGGCTCTGTCTTCCTGCTGTTGCAAAACATTTCATTTCCTGAATGAGGCTGAAATATTAGCTTTAGTTTTTTAGGCCTATTGACTTTGCTGACAAAGCCTTTACTCACTCACCTCGGGTCTCAGATTTACTCTTCACTCCCAGCAGTATTTAACTGTCTGGAGAAACCTCCATTTACAGTCATTGAAATGGATTATGGTTTTATCAGGAGATGCTCATTTGTCTGGAAATTATACAAGAAGTGTTGACAAGTGTACATTTCTTCTTTTTTTACATTTCCCTTGGTTAAGACAATGGAGGACAGAGTACAACAAATCATTACTCTATTTCAAGGACAGATTCAGTTTCAGATTAATCCACAGATTTGCTGTTTGTCATTTGGATAAAGGGAACTTATTGATCATAGCCAATTAAAGAGTAGCCGCAATATTTTTTTAATTGCACTTAGTAAATGCTCTGTGTACTATAATTGTTGAGTGATATGTTGAAAATTTCAAGAGCCACCATCAGCCCAGCAACCAGTGATTGCGTAGTTGTGCAAAGGGTGAGGGAGTCCCCACTCAGCACATGAATGCTTAGACGACTGGTTCTTAGTCACCCAGTTCCTCAAAAAAGGAACTATTGTTACACCTTAAAGCAACGCTATGTAACTTTGACTGCGACCTGCTGCTTTGAAAAACAAAACTTTATGATGCATGTTAACACGTCACACAAAACAGCAATTTTAGTAATATCAAGTCATAATTTACGGAGAGAATGTCCTCTGGTCTTCCCTCTGATGCTCAACGACTGCTGTCTGCAGCCTTTTATT
>JAQFJA010000003.1:16734293-16745473 GCA_029874485.1 Naso brachycentron
ATTTTGTTGATTGTGTGAGTCAAGAGCTCACACATTTTATTTTTCTTCTCACTGTTAGTCACAGAATGGTTTAATTTTTACTTGCATCCATGTCTGTTTCACAACTGCATTTAAAAGTCTCAGCTACAATCTTATACGTTTCCTTTTTTTATTTTTACACTGTCACTGTATATGCTGTTTACAATATCAATCCATTCTTGCAGGTTGTGGTGCTTTTTAAGCATCAAATTGCAGTTTCACTCTTGCTTGCTACAAAGAGAGTTTGGCATGTGTTTGTCCCTTACATCAAGTTTCTGAGATCTGTTTCGAGCTCATCAAGTGAACTTGAAATGAATTCCTGATTTACTCTTAACAGCGCTTTTACACCTGCCTTAATTAGTTCAGTTGAGTCGAACTTGAGTGCGTTTTCTCCATTTGGCGCAGTTGGTTTGTGCAGGTGTGAATGCAACAGTTGTACTTGGGTGCACACCAGAAGTGGACGAAACAAGCAGAACGAGACCTGGTTGAAGAGGTGGTCTCAGCATGCTTCCAAACGAACTCTGCTGCGTTTGGTTTGTGGTGAGACCATGATCCGACCTTGGTCTAACTGCAGAAAGCACTGCACATTTTTGGACCAACCTAGATCCCGTAGGCAGCTATGTGCATTATGGAATGAGGAAGCATTTCCCCTGTCACATCAACAACAACACACCGGCATGAGCAATAACAGACAAACGTGGAGAATGCAAACAATGTAATATCCAATGGCCAACACCAAAATCAACCCCTGCAGTTGCCTCTGTGTTGTGAAATCACTCGTATTGGGTGCATTGTCTGCTCATCTCTCTGTTTACATTCCCAGAGTTTGCCCACAATTCTGACCAATCCGAGAACAGTTCAGGATCTATGCTATTGCTCCTGCCCCAGACACATTTTACCAGTCAACGTAGTTTTTTTATGATTTTTATAATTTTACTCAGCCAATATTCAGCACGTCATCAACTGATGCAGACCAGAGCAAACAAATAGGTGTGAATGTGAACCAGATCAGCTGAAAAAAACAAACAAACAAAAACTTTATCATTTTTGCATTTGGTGTGCACCAGTGAAGTGGACTATAAGTGGATTATCAGTAGTTCGGTTCATTTGGTACGAATCAGTGGATGAGTTGCCACTAGCATTTTTCTTTTGGTTCGGTTTGTTTACACACAGGCAAAATTTCAAGCAAAATGTATCAACAGAAGCCATACGGGAGCTGTCAAACCGTTGACTGGTTAGATGTTACATGAGTCAGATCCTCTCTCCTTCAGCTGTTTGCTCCACATTTTGAACACTTCTTGATTTGTATGTGTTTTTTTCTAGCTGTTGGGCTGTACACTCATCAACCCAAAAATCAAGCAGGCAACATATTTTTTCACTGCTAAAGATCAAGCCTCAATTCATGTTTGTGTTACGGCTAACTGCTAGCTGTTTGTGTACAAAGTTGGCCTCAGCCCATAATGCACAGTGCAGCTGGCTAAGGGAGCCCGTTTAGACCAAAAAATGCGCAATTCTTCTGCAGCTGGGGCAGATGGAGGTGGGATCATGTTCATACCACAAACAAACAGTACCAGAGTTTGTTTGCAACTGGACCGGATCTTCAAACATGTCTCGGCCTGGCTGTTTTGGTCCATACTGAAGTTCAAAGTCCAAACAGACTGCACCAAGGGTGAAAACCAACCAGTTTTGATTCAATCGAACTAAACAAGGCAGGTGTGAAAATGTGATGTGTGTGTAGTGTGATGCCATAAACATTAGCTCGAAAGGCTGTAAGCTTAAAAAATTCAAAAGATGCGAGTGTGAGCTGCATTTTAGTGTCCACATAATGTTCAACACTGATCTGTCCTGTTGTCTGTTCTTTGTTTTTTTTGTTTGTTTCACCTGCTCTTTTTCCTCTTCTGCCTTGTGTAGTCAGTTGAGTTGTTCTCAAACAGATATAATCTTAAATGTACAGACAGCTCAAACTCACTGGTCAGCAGAAGCTCTTGTTAATGTGTGAACTAGATATCAGCTGTGGTTGTGTCTGGAATCCAGCTGACGCTTGTTAGATCTGCTTCAGCTCCCTCGGCTATGCCTGCTTCATGGATTTTTCATGATAAAGGCTTCAGTGTGGCTCCCTTACTATAGCATTACTCATCAAGGGGCAACATTTTGTGGATGTTTGTACTGCATCGGTTACTAAATACTCTACATTTTTACAAATCATAAATCTTTCTATCTTAAGCAGGCTTTCCTGTCGTTAGTTAAACTGAGCTAAACTCTGGTTAAGTAGTGGATGTGACTGAGTTCAGGCACAAACTGTGAAAAAACTAAGTCACTGCTGGTGTTTATATGGTTAACTCGGTACATTAGAAAGTAGATTTCCATTGGCTGGGCTGCACGCTGCAGTCAGAGCTCTAGTGTTTCATGGAGACAGAGGGCCATCCCTCTTAGCACAGCTCCAGCCCCTTCATCTGGTTCTATTTAAGGCCTCTAGTGCCGACTCTTATTTGATTGGCGTACACAACCCCCTACTCTTCCTCCAGCTCCAGCCCCAACTGAGGAGAAGGAGGCTTTTAAGCAGATGGTTTATTTTCCAAGGGAAACCATTTCTTACTCTCACTCTACTGTCCTGTCTTAAGCTGGCTTCAGCTCACTTTTCTGCTCAAAACTTTCTTCTGCTATCTTATTGCTGCTCCTCTCTCCATTGTGTTCATGTGCCTACCTGCATCTGCTGACCCAGTTCCAGCTTTGTTGGACAACAAGGATGAGGCCTCTTCCTTAACAGAATGGATTTTCTGTACTTTACTGCTTGATGCTTTACTTTTTGGAAGAAGATTCTTTTCCTAGATTTCCAGCATCTCCATTGCCCTTGCTGTTGGGCTGGAGGGGGATGCAACTCTATGGCTAGACTCTCAGGAAGATGCACTGAGCCCTGTGAATATTGTGATTGGCTGAGCTCTTTAGACAAAGTGGCCTATGGCACAACGAGTGCCCAGCAGCCGTTCTCGGGGACCTATGGCTGGCAGCTGGCTGACAGCATGTTTTTTCCCGTCAACCCCAGGTCTGGATGCTTCGGACCCCATGCTCCTGGAACAGTATGTGGTGGTGGCCAGTTATGAGAAACAAGAGCCTGCAGAGATCAGCCTTCAAGCAGGCGAGGTGGTCGACGTCATTGAAAAGAGCGAGAGTGGTGAGTAATAAAAACAAATGCACAACAAAGACACGTTAAGCAGGAGCAGGCAGCACACATGTGTGCATGTCAGACGCAAACAGACTCTTTCATGATTCAGTCCAAAGTCCTCGAACATGCTGCCTTCTCACTTCCTTTGTCCGCAGCTCGCTAGCTCTGACTGAGCTCCATCTGGAGGCTCACTTTGGCCTGCAGTCAGCCCTGTTTTTTCCCACTGTTGGTTTAGGCTGCGGGCCAGAATGTTGCCTCTAGCATAAGGAATGTCTTCCAGACCCGTATTAATTATTCCACCTCACTTTAATGGAAAGCCAGCAAGACATGCCGGATTTACAAATGCCAGCTGCAGAGAGTCCTTAGTCAGCTGTTTAACCTCTGCAAAGAGCCAGCAAACAAGGCCAAGATCATGTTTAAGTGAATATGTGATTCAGTTTGACAATATTCATTGGCTAATGAGTCAGTAGCACACTGATGTAAGACACAGCTTCAGGATTTTCTGAGAATATGTTGTAATACTTTCAGAAACCTGTATCTGTTGTGGGTGGAAGAAGATTCACAAACAACTTATTTTTGTTCAAGTATCCTCGTAATAAAAGTAACCTAGTGTCTGTTTTTGGGATGCAGTAAAATAATTATTGGTGAAATGGTTTTGTAGATTGTATGACACAAGGACACCAGAAAAGCTGTTGGGACTGTAGTTGCGTGTTTTTTGATATTACGAGTATCAAGTCATGTGTTTTCGTCAAATATAATAACACTGTCAACTATCACTGGTCTAAGCACCTGCCCTAATTACTGTTACTTTGAAGGGAATTTGCCATATGGAGTCCAAAATTGACTGGAGTGGTAAAAGGCCCAGTAAGGGTCTGATGTTCAGCTTTAATGGCATGCTGAGACAGTAAAAGAGTAATGGGACTCATGTGTTCTCAGTGGAGGATTGGGGAAAGAGATGGTGGAGGCAGCAGTGACCAGGAAGGCAGTGGGACTTGGGTTTCATGATGGGTGTGAGCGAAGTCGTTGTGCCACACTGGCCTCAAGGAAGAGGGTCCATGGAGTGGTATCGCTTTGAAGTGTCACGTGTCGTGCCTTCGGGTTCATGTATTTGTTTTCACTCCCTGCTCCAGTGGGATTTCAACTCGATGGGGAGCCACATTGAGGCGGATATTCCGACACCTTGAAGTGCTTTTATCGGGGGGCCTTATGTGCAAGCTCTGCTCCATGAACTTGATCTGCATGGTCCTGTGCTTTTTAAAATAGAGGCCCCTTCTTCAATTTTCATCTGACCACTGTGCAAAAGTGTAGTAGTGTGTTGATGATCCATGCAGAATGTGTAACTCATGCGCTTCAGCGGTCTCTTTACAGATTTACGATTTCCAGGCTTCTGTTTTATTTCTGTTATTGCTCAGTTTCCGTGTTATTATTGATTCCTTTCATCCTCTTCTCCGATGCAGGCAATATTCCCACTCTTGGTTCAGCTCATTCATTCATCTCTGGTTTGGTTGGATTTGTCATTAGTTTGTTGAAAGCAGAACAGTAGACTGCAAGCTTCTTAAAACACACCCTAAGGCTATTTGACAGTTTTATAATACACTGACGGACACTTGCACAGAGATCTGGAGTAATACAACCCCATCACCCCCTGCATCCAGCAGCAACAGCTAGCATTTAGCTAAAAACTCAACACCTTCTGTAAAGGGAGTCAGCTAAATCTGCTCCATTTGGCTGGGTGACATCACTACATATCCCTCTGCCAATACTAACAAGACCAGGTGTGCTAAGAAGATTTCAGTGCTCGTTTGATTTAGCATCTATTCCCTCGCAGGATAAGTAAAAACCCCTTAATGGTTTCTGACAGACTGATCAGTGCCTTCCAGAGCAAAGTATGCTGAGAGAGACCTACTAAAAGGTGTCTATTACATTTGTGATGATGAAAGAGTTTCATATCGAGCCTGCAGCTATAGTCACTTATTTTCCTTTAAAGCAGTGCAGACTTAAGGCAGTGTGGGTTCCCCTGAAGAGTCTCTGGGTGCAGTAAGTGGAAAATATCTGGATGCTGTCACATTGCCATCTAATTTAGCATCAGCATTCCATGTCTGACTGGTTTTATATGAGATTTTTTATATGCAAAGGTGTGAGAGTGTAACGGTGGCAGATTGAGAAATGGAAAAGTACAGCCCCATATTATTTTTGCCATTCACTCCAGTCTCTCAACAGAAGTCCTGCTGTTAAAGCTACTGTACCATAGGCTGCGCTGTGACTGCTGCCCAGTGCAGTTATCGACTTTTCCTTACCTTGGATTAGATAATATATGCTTTTGACAGGGCTTGTGAATCTAGGTCAGACCTATAAGCGAGCTCAGCTTTCTTCACTTTTCCAGCCTCCTGTCGCAAGCCAAGGCACTATTTTCCATCGCACTGGCTTGTCGATACACTTTGTTTCGTAGAGTTTGTTTTGGTTGGTGCCGTAGTTTATCTTGACTTCTGGTTTGTTGAGTTTGTTGTTGAGTGTGTGGAAAATCAAAAGGTTAGACCAATGCCTGCTTGATGCTCTGGTGTAGCATTCACTCTTTAGGAGCAATACTTTTAAATCACAGGAATTACCATTAACTAAGAGCTATAAAAACTTTGCTGTTATTAAAATTTGTTTTATAATTATGAATTCTGTCCTCACTCCCTCTGCAGATATTTTATTTGTCTGTTTTACGAGAGTTTGCCAGGGGGAGATTCTGGCTCAGGAGGAGAGAGTAGTGCAGGGAGAGACTCGGGGAGAAAATGGAAAAAGATATTTCCTGCCAAAGTTAGTGGTTCAGAGAGATTGGTTCATTATAATGGCTTAATGGATCCTCCAGGATGCCTCCTCAGTTTACACTATATTGGAGAGATATTAACCAAAGCTAAGCTCGCAGCCTTGTTGGTCACTTCAAATGCTCAGGATATGGTTTAAACTTTGCCCTGTAATGGGGGAGAATGTGGAAGGGAAAATAATTTGTAGTCACTTCTTGAAATATTGTACTTCTTGCAGCTGGTTTACTTACACCTCAAGGGCAACATTATGCCTGTTGTGCCCATTCCTGTTTAGAAAATCTCTCTCTGTGGACCCGTTGGGTTTAACTTGTCTCCAGCCCAAGTCCAGATCAGCCTCTATGAATTACAGTTTGCCAAATGAACTCCAGGAATGCCTGTCTGTTTTCGAGAGGCCAGCTCACATCCGTCTGTCCCTCCAGCTCCCCCAAGACCCCCTGGTACCACCCATGCAAAGTATGTTTTGTATCTCTACTGCTCCACTCAACTTACTGACCCAGGGTGGAGTAAAGGAAATTTCAGGGGGAGTCTTAAGGTCACTCAATGAGACAATAATCTTAGCTGTATAAATTTGCCTTTTTTTTTCTCAAGTACATTTTTAAGTTAGTCAAATCTGAGCCATAGAGAAGCTGGAAGGTGATAGAGGTATCCTGCAGGTGATGTTTAACTGCCTGGCTGAAGGCCCAGGAGGCTGCTGGAGTCCAATTCTGGTAGATAAAGCAGGTCTGACCTCTCAGCATGGATGTGCAGAATGTCTTCTTCACCTTCACATGAAAGAAATGTACCAACACAGTCATGTCTCTGTCTTCAGGCTGGAAGTCAGATTATCTCAGGGCTTAGCTCAGCAGGAGCTTGTTGCTCTGAGAGGCTGATTGTTCCAGGAAATGAGTTCAGTGTACACGGACTCAATGTTACTCTTCAGAGCATGTTTCTTAAAAATATAAAGGTTATCAATAATTATATAAGGCAGTGTTTGTGTAATGACTGACAAATCAATATGAAGATACTGTACCTTTTAGAGCTTAGTTACTTTATTTTTTGAACAGTTACTGTAGGCTATCTGTAGTTCTTTCCCGTTTATTTGTTAAGTTTTATTAGGGGGCCAGACCAATATGGGATTTTTACTGCCGATGCTGATACTAATTAATGGGAGCAAGAAAATTCCCACATTCAACATGTGAGCTGATATTGTGTATATATGTATAATATCAGCTGATTGTTCTAGAGCCAGTTAAGAGAGATCTGGGAACCGGTGCTTCCCGCCTTCAAAATGGACAAACGGACATTTAAATGGTCTTATAGGTGAAACCATGAATTAAAAGTTAAAGCTTACATCAAACAAATATCATGCGACGCAAAATCCATCTGCTTTAATCTATTCACACAATGATACTTCCAGACGAGGCAGAGGGATGGTGGTTCCTAACTGTCTCCATGGGAGACGTGACTCCACCCACTTAGGAGACAGGAAGTGTATATACCATTTCACACAACTGGCAAAGCCTGGAGTAGGGGATCTTGTGTAACTGACTATCTTTAATTGTATGTACACTCAACTTTGCTGTGCATTGTGGGTATTTTATAGTGCACTATATGGTGAATGACATTAACCGCTGAGAATTTGCAGTGCACTATATGGTGAATGACATTAACCGCTGAGAATTTGAACACTACTGCAAAATGGCGAACACACTATATGTGCATGGGTGCGAACAAAGCTCATGTGTCTCTGTATCCTAACAGCTGGGAAGGAACTGGAGTTTCTGTTGTGGCTGGATTGCAGAAGGTGATTGCCTCATAAATGTTTTTATTGTCCCCCTCTTGATTCGTAAAGGAATAGTTGTGGTAAGATGCTCCCAAGGCTGACTTTTTTGTTCCCTATGAACACCTTGAAGGCCACACTGAGGAAAGAGACCACATACTCCGATTGAGACATACAGCTGTGTACAGGGCAGAAAGCAAGCACTTAGTGTGGAAGCAACAGTCTAAAATGCCCTCAGGCCATGGAAAGAGAGCAACACACACACACACACACACACACACAGAGTAAGAGATAATGAAGCTTTCCAGTGCATATCTCTCCCATAATCCAACAGGGATGTTAATCTCCTGTGGGTCCCCGAACTGCTTAAACACACAGATACACACACCTACACACACATTTATTCAGAGAGAGACTGTGATCATAAGCAGTGTGTGGGAAGGGAGGCATTCAGTGGCTGCTTCTTGTTTCATGATGCAGCTGGTTGGATGAGAGAGGCTTGTTTAGCTGTTTTCTCTTTTTCTTCAGGCTTCTTTTCTATGTCTTTTGAACCCTCTTATTAGGTCTTCTGTTTGATTCATATTAAATTCCTCTAATCATATTACTCATGCTAATTTCTGTGATCATATTGTCTCAGTTTGTAGGGTAGTTTTTCTCCCTGTGCAGCCATTTTTTTCTCTGTTCTTTGACTTTTCCCTTAAAGAAACAGAAAAACAAAAGAAAAATACTTTTTATGTCTTGACGGTTATTTGTCTCTAAAGGCTATCCTTTTTCAAGCTATTTACACTTTAAATTAACTATAAGCTGTGAATGGGTACTGTATCTTTATCCAGCCTTTCTGAATATGTAAATGCAGTCTTAACACTGTGCTGTGACCCACTGTGAATTTTGCCATCCACTCGGCTTTGCTGATGAGCTGCAAGCACAATACACTCCCACAAGTCATGGCTCCTTTCACTCATCTGTAGTAAAGGAATCATTATGGATGAGGGAGTAGTGCTCACAAGAGCCGTTAATATTGTTGTGGTTATAACAAGCTGTCTTCTTTTTGTTGCTTTCTACAAAGGAATCATAAAGACAACCCTTCACACCTACAAATCAAACTGAGACAAAGCTGTACAGCACAATGAATCCCTGTGTAATTCTATTAACACCTTTCCCTTTCCCCCAAAATCAAAAACAGTAATAATAAGTATTGACTTTGTAGCCAATCAACATGCAGCTTACCTCTAGTCGCCATAGAGCTCCAGCATTTGTTGTGTTTCCATTAAATCATTTTAATGTGTATTTTTAAATATCACATTAGAAATGGTTAATTAAAGTGTCAAAAATCACAAAAAGTTCCTCAATTTCACAACATTTTTTTTTTCCACTTTTTCACTTGAGGTTTTTTTTTTTTGCCTTTGTCTAAAACAGTTCATGTGCAAAATAGGAGATGGAAACAGCTCTGTCAAATAAACATTGACGTAGCCAATATTTATCAGTTGTTTCCAAAATAGTAGAAGAAGCTGTTTCCACCATATTCTTGGAAATTCCCCCAATGTTCAAAAAAACATGACTGGTAACAACAACAACAGGTACATGTGGAGTGATGAGGAGACCCAAGCATTCCTAGATTTCATCCATGAGAAGAACATGACGTAAATTTTAGATGGAAAACAGCAGCGGATCTGCAACCTCTACTTCTTCTACTCTGTTTATTACAGCCATGTTTTCTCTCATAGAAAAACATTTTTAATTTTTTGGTGACTCATCCTGCACTTGGGGGCGCTTTTAATTTTTTGTACAATGAAAATGCTTTCTTTTTTTTTTTGAATAATATATACACAAACCTAGCATTGGTTGGGATAAGTCTGCATCTCTCCTTCACCAGCAGCACTGCCGGCTTCGGCAGTTGCTGAAAAATAATAGCTATGGCCTGACTCCAAAAATGTTTCATCCCCATACGATTTGTCGTCAAAATCTGTAGGCATAGTTTAGGGTGGTGGCAAGAAGCCCTCCAACAGAGATGAGGCTTTCATCATCAGCATTAGCGTTAGCTGGCGTAGTGTACATTCAGCCCTACTACTACTGTGAATGTCAATCAATATCTGCGACAAGTTCCTGCCTAGAGGCCTGTTTTTGCCTGAAACACGTCAATATGCAGAACCAGTTCTCATTCTGACTTCTGTTTCATGTGGCCTTTAAAATTTGCCTCACAACTAATGGAAACAAGGCTATTTTTAAAAACTTACTGAAATCACAACAATGAGCCACATTGTTACACTTGGTGACATGTTCCGTTATTATGATAAACATGGGAACTATGGTTTATTTTAAATTGATCACACAGGCCATGAGCACTCGCTAGAGCACTAAATGTGTATTAATCTGTGAATGAAATTAATCTCCAATCAATTATTCAATTAAATATTTTTGGAATCTTTTGAGTAGGAACTAACAGGATTCAGGCTTTAAGTCACTGACATGTTTTGGAGATCCCAATATACGAAGAGACTGACCAATTGCATTGTTGTTTGTCTTAAATAATAATCTGAAATATTACTAGCTTAAACCATCATGATGTTAGCTACCTCTATTGTTAAAATATCCTTGGAACAGGAGACAATGCTTCCTATCGTATGAGATAATGTCTACTGTGTTGAAATCAGTCTTGACATCCTCTAGAACATTTAGTGACCTCTGCGTCTGACACTGCGTCTGTAGAATAACAAAAAGAAATGAACTGTTTGACTTCTGCTTGAGGGACATACAGTCAGAGGTTACTTCAAGCAATAAACTTTCCTGTTAACTCAATGTGCCAGCTCTTTTAAACAGTGGATAATGTGAATGCAGCTAAAAATATTATGCATTCAGACAGGGTCAAGAGGTTCCTTTACAGCTCGACTAAAGATTAAAATCAGCAAGATGCGTCACACATTCACGGTTGTTGTTATTGCCGCAGTACAGTGTGTGGACTTTAAAGTTAATAAATTGATAAAGCAAAATTATGTGGTCAGTAGCAGCTCTGTCTTGAAAACAAAACTGTCAATAAGAGAAGTCGGAGAAAAACAGCTACAAGGAGAGATTCAAATCGGAAAGGAGCTCTATGTGTGTGAAGCAGGAGAGTAAATGTGTGGCTGAAAAAGGAGAATCTATGAAAATATACAGAAACCTGATCCGAAAATCCCTAATGAGCACTCCCTGCACCATGTTAAAATTCTCTCTCCAAAAAATTTGTTTCTCTGGAGAAAAAATAGGGTCTTATCCACTACCACGTAGGTATACTTATTAAAGTCTTTACAGAGAGTACATTTAGGTGTAAAAGGCCAATAAGTAATCCACAGGCAAAGGATGAGAAAACCTTTATTTATCTGGTTTAAGGCATGAGCCTTGCTTGATAAAGCCACAAAGCTGCATAAAACCCTTTGCTGTCTGAGCTTCTGACCTG
>JAQFJA010000003.1:16762793-16775952 GCA_029874485.1 Naso brachycentron
ATCTTCCATCAAAATGCATTTATCATGAGCCACAATCCACCACAACTAACCACTAACTGACATTAATATGAAATGAGTCTGGAAAGCAAAGGTGAACTCAGCAGCTTTTATAGGCACTAATTATTTAAGCTTAGCTGAAATTATGTTACGAAATTGCTCCATGTAAGTGTTTTTTATAATTAAACACAGAGTGCCAAAACCCCAAATCACAGACAGAAAAACCAACCCACTCAGCTAAAAGAAGTTGCATAATAGACTTTGAAATACCTCACGTTGCATTTTAGAGCCATATTTTGCTTTTTTATGAGCAAATGAAGCATGCATGTAGTCCTATAATGACTGCATGTTCTTCTTACTTGTGGCAGAAGCAGACATGGATCCTGCTGTGGTGCAGATAGCAACCAGTGCTGACAGATAAACAAAGAGCCTAATTAGTGTCTCACTTATTATGCAAGAAAACCACATTTCAGTCACAAACTTGCACGTTCTTCTCACTAAAACCGAGGTTTTTTGTTTTTACTATCTCAGGAGATGCGTTTGGATTGCTGACAGAGGAGTGAGGATAAGCTATCGAGTTCAGCCCAAACTTAGTTTGCTCTTGGCAGCGGCTGATCTCTCCGGAGTGAAGAGACAGTTGTTTCCACCCTAAGACTGAAATCCTGCTTTGTGTTAAAAAAAAAAAAAAAAAAGAAAAGAAAAAACGACTGATATTTTGCTGACTCCACAAAAATAATTTATAACACTGATGCAGGCGATGCATGTTGTGGTTAACAAAACATGTGATTCAGAGTTTCCCTCCATTGCACTGCTGGATGTTGTTTGTAAGAGGTTGGTGAGAGGAAAACGGTTTACCAGCCCGACACAAAGAGGCCGGAAGAAGCGGGCAAAAGGAAAATAAAGCGTACAGGAATAACTTTACCCATGGAGCCTGCTGTAGTTTTTGCAAGTAAAGGGAATTTCAATCCCACAAGCTCCTATACAACCTTGAAAAAAAGGGTGGAGAAAAGGAAAATGGAAAAATTTGTCACCAGAATGTTGATTCTTGTGAACCAACTGTGAGGACAGCTTGCAGAACAGCCCCGTTTAATGTGCTCTTCTCCACTTTGAACACACGTCTTCTGCAAGTGCCCAGACAGGAATGGTTGTAATGACAGGAAATGATGTCTTTGCCCTGCCCCTTGGCCTCATGGGAATGCATAAATCAGCATGGAGCCTCTGCTGTCCATTATGTGCTGAGTTATGTGACGCTCGCTGTCACAAGGCCAAAGAGACTGTAAGGACACTCACTGGGCCCTTGTGCTGTATTTCCCCTTGGTCAATATTTTTTATGAATACCAGTAAATTAAGTTATGTTAAAGTGGTTGATATTATGGAACTCTCCATTTGATTTTTTATGCACTTTATTGGACAGCTGCTGGTAGAGAGTTTGACAGGAAATGAAGGGAAAGACAGACGAGAAACGACTCAAACTGGGGATGTTGCGGTTCACGATCAGTGCCTTAAGGCAGGAACACAGATTACGATCGCTGAACTGATTATGACTATGATTTGGGCGTGACAAGCATGTTAAAGGAGGTCTGCTGGTTTTGTCAGCTGGCGAATGAACTCATATAACTTTGCTTCAGATCCAGTTAGTGCCAGTGTTTTTTAAAGTCCTTTAATAATTGACTGACATTGGCGACCAGTGACGCCACTTGTATGTTGCCTGAGGGAGACATGTCGGTAAATAAACAGTTTTTCGTCAGTTCACTCACCTCCCTTTTCCTCTGCAGACTACACTCTGTCTCTCCATCCAGGATTTAGCCCCAAATCTGCTTTTTTTTCTTCCTGTTTTGGCCTTTTCAGTGCAAATGTCACTGCACAAAAACATTGCAAGCTGTTAGTTGCTGTACAAGTTTGTTTTGATACAAGAACATGCAACTATTGGTGCTTTTGCTTGATTTGCAAAGTCATCTGCGGCCTGAACTCTAGTAGTTCCTGACTAGGGTTTATGCTTCTTCTACAACATCACTGTATATTATTGTGGGAAATCTTCATGTGTGGTTTGTCCAGTTTTATGCTCATTTTCAGGGTGGTCACAAGCTCTAAAGGATAACTTTTTTCAAAGTCAGTCTGAAAGCCCTACTGTTCTTATGTTTCCCTTTATCCACACTGGCTGCAAAGACATCTCTTCTTAGAGTGTTTTCAGTGTAGGTGTTGTTTCATGCAAAAATGCATTGAGGCTAAAGCAGTCTGAGGCAGTCAAATCAAGTTTGTCTTTTTTGCACCGAGTTCTCTGTGTTTTGCTGCAGTGCTCCTTGCTTAGACATAACAAAAAGAGAGTAACAAAAAGAGGGAAATTTGTTGAATTGAAGTGTGGAACTTTGTGTCCAACCCTGACACTGAGGGGATTTCTTTGAGCCCAGCAGAAGGAACAATTAGTCCCAAATGCCACCTGCTTTCATTTACATTTACGCACGTGAGTATTTTTTAGAGACAGAACTGAAAAATTGTGAACTTATCCTTTAAGCTTAATGTTCCTTATCTGAGTGAGGAATCAAACTGCAGCTTATAATACTACACTGCCAAAATGCAGTGCCCATGTCATTGGTGCCAACACTACAGTTGATCTTTTGCTATGCCATGTATTGCATAGGCTACTACTGATCCAATAAACGTTACATCATACTCCCTGGGCAACTTTAGAGAAACGCACACCGCTGCAAAGGCTTTTTCTGCAATGCAAGAATTAATTGTCCTGTGGTAGTTAGCTGCATTTTAAAGTTCTCACAGTTTCATAAAAAAATTATAGAGACATCTCTTGTGCCAAAGAACATTTTAACACACAGCACATCCACACGCACATCTGGCAGCTGAACCAACTGCCAGAGAGCAAAGCGGCTCCAGTCTGTATTAAGATTTTCTCTTATTTCAGTATCATGTTACAAAATTCTGCTGATGTGTCAGAGAATTATCAGTCAGTATATTGCTGTACATTATTACTGCTGCATGATGTACTGTAAAGCTTATTACTTGTTAATCCTTATCTCATATTCGTGGAGTATGATCATATGAATATATAATATCTAGGGTCATGATTAATAGAATCTAAACGTCTTTTATCTTTGTTGTCTATTTTCCAGTGATTGTATTGTTTTAGAGATCTTGCAGCCCTTAGTGTCATAGCTTTGTCGTCATTCTTTGCTCTGGCTTTGGCAGAAGAGAAGTATGTAACAGTGCAGCCCTACACCAGCGAGGGCAAGGATGAAATTGCTTTTGAGAAAGGAGTCATTGTGGAGGTGATTCAGAAGAACCTGGAAGGCTGGTGGTTTATCAGGTGAACCTCTGCTCTCTTGGTTCAGACATTTGTTGCGTCTTTCATTACAGCAAATTGATCTTTTGCTGTAATTTTCTCTTTTAACTTTCCTCACAGGTACCAGGACAAAGAGGGCTGGGCTCCAGCTTCTTATCTGAAGAAGCTGAAGGATGACCTCTCTCCCCGTAAGAAGACTGTGACGGGCCCAGTGGAGATCATTGGAAACATTATGGAGATCAGTAACCTGCTTAACAAGAAGGCCTCAAGTGAAAAAGATGTGCAGACTGAAGGTGTCCCAGAGAGCCCCCAGGTGGCCAAGAAGGAGATTAGCTTGCCAATCCCTTGTGCTGACTCCAGTCCTGTTAACAGCCCACAAGAGGGGAAAAGTAAAGCAGAGCCTGCTTCACCAGCTGTAGCCCGCATCGCCCCCCATCGGGTGGAGATTGGTTAGTCATCTCACTGTTTGAATTTCTGCATTAACAACTTGTTCTTTTTCGTACTTCTAAATCTCTGTCCTCAATTTCCAAAGGTTTCTAAATGCCCATTCTTAAATGAAACCAAACAGTCACGTATGCTTTTTTTTCTGTGTGCTTGTTTTACAGGTTCCCCAATTCTCAGGCAAAAACCTCCACCACGAAGAGATGCAACCCTGGCAAGTACTATATTATTTATTTTAGCCATCCATCCCTCTAGTCATGTAGTCTTTCAGTTACCTGGTATTGGTTGAATTCATGGAACTTTAAAAGCTGCGTTTACAGGTGCCAATAAATACAAACCCCTTGTAAGCTTTTAAAATGGCACCGTTCAGTCTGACTTTCTCTCCAATGAATGGTAATGCAAAGGTCTTTAATATTTTAATAATATTGGATAAAAGCACTCAGATCACATACTCAGGCACCAATACATTAGTGTAGAATATTCCATTAACGTTAAACGTTCTGCCTTCAGAATCCTACTTAATTAAAAGAAAAGATGCTTACTCGTGAGCTGAAAATGGCTCATATTACTAATATTTTTATACTTGACATTATTGGATTAAAACATCAGTGTGTAAGAAGCATTTTACTGCTGTAGCTGGTCGAAGTGGAGCTAGTTTTTACTATGTTATATAAAGTTTGATGTTTCAGTTGAGTGTTTCCCAGAGTAGAGGTCAGGCCCCCTCATAAGTCCCGAAAGATAAATCTGAAGTTTTGTGAGATGATTAATGGGTTAGAGAAAAAAAAAAGTTCCTCTAAAAAATACTCTCTTTTTTTGGACTGTTCTATTCTTTGTTTTTGTGCTTGAGTGAAAGAATAAATCATTTTTCCGACTAGAGCATGAAACATTTATTTGAATGAAAACGCCTGTGCAAGTGTAAAGATGAAATGCTAATGACTCATAACTGTAAGCATCTAAAATGTGACAAGGGGCCCAAATCATCAAAAAAATCTTTTTTTTTTTTTTTTAATTTTTGTTAGTGACCAAGTCAAAAAGGTTGAAAACTGTTCTCAGCATTTGACAGTATGCTTCATTTTCTCAGATTTTTTTAGGCGCTGCATTTAAAATCTGTAATAAGTACCTCATCACTACATCCCTCTGATAAATGTAGTGAAGCACATCTATAAAACAGCATGAAATGGAAATTCTGACAAAGCACAAACCTGGACTTAAGTGCAGTACCTGAGTGGCCTTATACTCTGAAATACCTTTTACAACTCACTGTACCAATTTCATTTGTGCGTAGGGATTTCAGTTGCCCTCCCCACCAGAGCCCCCTACAGTTGAAGCAGAGTATTACACCATTGCAGATTTCCAGTCCTGTATATCCGATGGTATCACATTCAATGGAGGACAGAAAGCGGAGGTAAGCATCGTTTCAGTAACCAGAGGGGCTTAAAGATCCAGTGTGTAGGATTAAGTCATATCTAGTGGGAATTTGCAGATAACAAACAACTGAAAGTTGCTCCGCTCATCGTTCCTGTGAAAGGGGGTAGGAGAGCCCAAAGTGGCCACGAGACTTGCGAGAAACACAAAAGGCCCCGTTAAGAGCAAGTGCTTGGTTTGTCTGTTCTGGACTACTGTAGAAATATATTTCTGCAACCTGACCAACTCCATGACAGAATCCTGTCCCTCCTTAAATATAAAAGGCTCTTTCTAAATAAGGAAAACATGAAATTTTTTATGTTCAGGTGAGAGTACACTAGTAAAAACATAGATTTGAATATTATATTCTGACATATTGTGACACTCTGGACCTTATAACTTGGACATCAAATTTATCTTGTGAATCAATACATACATCCTACTTCAACAAAAACTCTGCTCTCTGAATCAAAATTAAATTAAACTGTATTAAACTGCCTTGAACAAAGACTGAACTCTTTTTTGAACTGCATTTTAGGTCATTGAGAAGAACTCTGGTGGTTGGTGGTATGTTCAGATAGGAGACAAAGAGGGCTGGGCTCCCTGTTCCTACATTGACAAACGCAAAAAGCCCAACCTGAATCGCAGAACAAGCACTTTGTGCCGCCCCAAAGTTCCACCACCAGCTCCACCTGTCAAGAAACAGGACTCAATGGAGACTGCACCTCCCAGCAGCCCCGGTTCTGAAGCCCCAGAGTCCCCTGTGTCTCCTGGGAGGCCGGTGTATGAAGAGCCAGAATATGATGTTCCTGCCATTGGTGATCTGGACATGGAGTCTGAGTTTGAGTTTCTGAGGGGAGAAGGTTCCTTGGTGGATGCAAAGAATGAGGACACTTCCTCTGAGAAGGGATCCCACCTGTCCTCCAAGCCTTCTCCAGCTTCATCACTCCACAGTGCCTCCTTCAAGATGGGTGAGTCTTTTGAAGATGGCCATGAGGCAGAGGTGGAGGCAGAGGGAGAGGAAGAGTGTATCTATGAGAATGATGGCTTCCGGCCCTTCAGGGAAACACCAGAGAGGCAGTGCAGCAGAGACTCAAATTCCTCCAAGACAAGTGTTTTGTCAGAAACCGGCAAGACTGCAAACCCATCAGGCGGATGGAGACCTGCAGGTAACAAATTTAAGATCGACTTGAATGGGAGCTCATTTTCAGCCAAAGCTGAGGAGACAGCCAATCCTAAATCTGCCTCCACTGAGTCCACCCCAGATCTGTCCAGAACCAAGAAAGACCAGGACGAAAGCAAGGCATCATCATCTTCCAAGTCTTCCTGTAAACTAAAGCCAGTGGTGAGGCCTAAACCACAACTAGCCAAGACATCCAGTGCAGAGAAGATGGACATTAGCACCTTGAGAAGGCAGCTGCGGCCAACAGGGCAGCTGAAGAATGGCACCAGAACTAAAGGTGAGGACTCTGAGACAGCTTCAGTCGTCTCCTCAGAGGACTCCTTTTCCTCTCAGAGCACATCCGATCTCTCCTCCATTTATTCTAAAGGCAGCCGGGGAGACTCTGACATGGAGGGCTGCAGTCTCTATCGCACCACAGATCCATATGAGAAAGTCCAGGAGTCTGAGCTCAGCTTTCCAGCTGGAGTAGAGGTAGAAGTATTGGAGAAGCAGGAGAGTGGCTGGTGGTATGTCCGTTGGGGAGATGCTGAGGGTTGGGCTCCTACTTACTACCTGGAGCCCGTCAGGCAACCAGAGGACCTGGCAGGGTCTGAATCTGATGGCACCCCAACTAAACCTGGAAGCCTCAGCAAGTCCAACAGCCTTGAGAAGAATGAGCAAAGGGTGCAGGCACTGAACAACATTAACCAAAACCTAAAGAAGGTCACCCCACCAATCCCTTCCAAGCCTCCCGGTGGTTTGTCCAAACCTATTGGCTTGTTCGGTTCAAGGAAGCAGAATAGCGCCAAACAGCAGCAGGTTGTCAGACCTCAGTCTGTCTTCATATCAGCCCCAATTAGGGATGGTCCCAACCCTGTTCACTCTCTCAGGAGAAACGAGTCCCTCAACTCTACGGACCATCCTCGTGTCAGCCCCACAGTGCGACGCAATGCCTCCTTTGGCACTGCGCCACGTGGCCTGGCACCGAACAATATAGCTCTACCCAGCAGGAACCGATCCGGTACCGGTAGCTCTGAGTCCCTTGGTGTCAGCTCTCAGAAGAATGCTTTACCTGTATCCACAGTTAAACCCAAGCCCCACATCATCCATAACAACCTTAGAGAGGTGTATGTCTCCATAGCAGATTACCATGGTGATGAGGAGACCATGGGATTTCCTGAGGGGACGAGTCTGGAGGTGCTCGATAGAAACCCTAATGGATGGTGGTACTGCAAGATTCTGGACAATGGCAGACAACGGAAGGGGTGGGTTCCCTCAAATTACCTCGAGAGAAAGCACTAGCGCTCATGTGGAGCTGGTAGGACTCTGAACATGCGTGTAAAGACTACTTATGATGCATTAATTTTGTGTGAAGACGGCTAACTCTAAGGCATAAAGGAAAGATCGAAATCTTACCCGGTACCTTTGCCAAAAAGAGCAGCCAGATCAAACTATGACCCTGAAACAAAATGAGACATCTGCTAAAATGAATCTACATGAGATATTGCCTGAGACGCTGCATTAGGAGAAATGTAATGGGACTTAATGAAACAGCCAAAGGAACACCAGAAAGTGAAAGAATAATTTGATGATGTTCTTCAGCAGTTCCCTTTAACTTGAACTAAGGTGTCTCTTTCTCTATTTTGTAAGTTTCTCTGTAAGTTTATAATGTAATATTTTAAAAACTTTTTTTAAGCATTTAAAGCTTACTGCATGTTTAAAATGATTCATTATACTGACAATGCCTTGAGCTGTTAAAATTAAATTTTTATCTCCACCTTTCTATAAAGAGAATCTCAGTTGTTGCCAAAGCTGCTTTGTGCTAGTCTCATCTTGGTGCTGTCTGTTTGCATGTTTTTTTTAAATATCTCTTTATATTGTATGTCACCTTTATGTGAAATATTTTATCCACTTCAATTGTGTAATATTGTCCTAACAAAACAATTTGTGAGTATCTCTGATTATCACAGTAAAAATAATCCCTGACGATCTTCCCTGAGACTTATTTTCATTTTGGAGGCTCAGTGAAAATATTTATTCATTCATTTCTTATTGTATTATTATTTTAAAAAACGGATAAAAAATTGAACATTCCTAAAACTGCTCTATTAATTATAATAATAACATTTAAATTTCTGCTGGGCAGTAAATTTGACATCACCCTTCAGCTGCAGCGTCACTGGGATGCTCACCTTTGTTTCATGTTAACAGTGTGACCAGTGATTATTACTGAAGTGCCAAAAGAATGAATAAAATAAATGCACTTTTGAACAACAGTTAGTGCTTTCTTTTTTTTTAAAGGTCTCATCACTCATCGTCACTGTTCGCCCACAAAGCCTGTTTGGTCGTGCAAGCTCACAGTGGTCCCCAGCCTCTCTTGACATCCTCCCATAGCCCTGCCAGTTTAACTCAAGTACCTTCATCAGCACCGCCTGCCATATTCCAAATATGTTCTTATGGATGGAATGCAAACAATGTTATTTAACAATACTGATTATATAAAATGGGGTAATTTTAGAATATTGTTTCATATTAATGAATTGGCAGTGTTTAGGGTACCATGGTTAAGTGCATTTGTATTTAGATCACCTAATTTTAGCTACCATTAGAAAACTCTATCGATTATCACTATAGATTTCATACCGTTTGCCAACTAATTCAACAGTTAATTCATTATTTTAAAGTGTTTCAGTGAATGTTTGTTTGATGGCTCAATAAACAAGCCTGAAGGACAAGAGGCTTATTCATGTTTTTAAGTTAGATCAGAAGAAGATTTTAGTAAAAAAGTTGATAGTTGTTGTCTGTGTCTGTGTAACAAGCTGCTGTCTGGCTCAATGTGATTGTCTGCTCTATTTGATAGAGTGCTTACATCACTGCTTCACACAACATTTGAATGTCTGTATCAAAATAAGGTCCCCATCTTTGGACAAATACCACATTGGTATTCTGTTAATCGACAAACAATAATGCTGCATTGAAATAAGCAAAAAGCAGCCAGAAAAACAACAAATACATCTTGCAAGGTAATCACCACTAGTGCTGATGAATGTAATGTGAGAATTATCTGCTTCAGTAATTGCAAATTAATGTGGTGTATAATAAACGCAATGAAAGGCCATGGTTGGTTATGTTAAGCCTCTCAGTTATGTTGCATGAAAATCTTTTGGCCTTCAAACAAGTGAAAGATCTCAAATTGAGTGTGTTTATAGTATAAACTCACGTCCGTCCACAAGCAATACAGCTCAAGTGTTTGACCAGCTGGATACTGTTTTACAAATAAATTACATCACAGCTGGTCACATTGCAATCCTTTGAATTCTTACCCACAGCACTGAGCAAGATAGTAGTGCAATTCACTTTGATTGGCCTCCCGGCAGGCTTGAATTTGGTTTCAATGGCTTTTATTCTGTGGTCACTGGGCTGCTTAATTGAGCTTCACCTGACAAAGCAAAAGTTTAAGTAAATACTTTGGAGTTGTTGTTTATAATATTGTTGCACTCAGCTATAATCATAAAAAATAACTAAATAAAAACACTGATACAGTTTTCCAGTGTCAAATACTGCATATAGCTGAAATGTGGATATGTTGTCTCAAATATAATAAGATTTACAGCCTACAGGAATTTAATCTGGAATATGTCCATCCCACTGGCTGTTTCATCTACTGGGATCTCTACACTTTACCACACTCACTGGCTTGGAACCAAGATATGGGCTCACTGGTCATCGTTATAACATGTTTGTCTGCTGCCTGTACGCTGTAAAAGAAAACGTTGTGCTTACTTAAAATGAAATAGCAAATGTTACTTAATTTATGTTGTTGTAAATTTGTATCCTGTAGTTAAATGTACTCGATTCTTCTGAGTTTGTATTACAAGACATAACTCATAGTGTTGTGCGCATGTCTGGAACAGCATTGTATCATGAAAAGGCAACTTCCAAGCTAATAACTCCATCCCAGAATATTTTATCTGCATAAAAATTGTATCCTTGTGTTGCTCTCTTCCTGTTAAAAATTTCATCCAAAACCGTCACTGAGAAGCATAGCCAAAATAGTGATAGCAAAGCCATTTGTGATTTAACTTACACTCATTTTTTGGACCATGTGGGTACAAGTCCCTTGAGGGGACCTTGACTGCGATTTGGGTTGAACTGCCATCTCTTCCTGCACAGGGGCATTTGGTCTAATTAAAAGGGGGGGCATGCGGGAGGGTGGGGCAAATTATTAAGTTCTATGAAAGGGCAATTCTAAGTAGTCTATACTTACTCAGGAGTACGTTTACAATAAATTGCTAGTACAAGTACCCTTTAATGAGTTTACTAAGTTACTTAAACTAAGTGTTAGAATTATTGACTGAATAAGCCTTTAGTACGACTGTCAGTACCTTTTAAATATTACTAAAGTCAAACTATAACTTTTTTTTGCAAAGCAATCAGTTTGCATGCTTTTTTAAAAAAAGATAACTAGGTCTGACAGTGTGTGGTGTAAGTGTGTGTGTAAGTGTGTGTGTTTGATTGCTTGTTGTCCTTGTGTAGATTTTGTGTTTATTTGTGCATGCAAATGGTAAATAACAGGAAGAAGAAAGAGGAAGAAGAAAATGCAGGATGTGCAGGTAAGATAAAGAACCTCAGGAGGCTTATTACTTCAAACAAGATGGTGGTTTGTCAGTCCTTGTGTCAGAGGCTTTTAATTGTAAAGTGAAAACACAGACTGTATTGTATCTTGATTGTGAAAGGTAGTTTTTGAACACAAAAATAGTAACCTGACAGCAAATCAAAGTGATTAAGAACATAAGATATGAAAGAAAGTGGTTAGCAGACCTTGAGTCAAGAGTATTATTATGTAAGTGATTATGAGAGAATGGGAAAACCTAAAATTATTAATTATTATTAAGTCCAAAAAGCATACGATTTCAGCCTGTTCCTAAGGCTTTTTGTGCATTTTGTTTTGGTTTTTTTAGATATGTTTATTTGATATGCATTAAAAATAGTAATGATAACTATGAAGTTACATCCTTCCAGTCTATTCCTCTTTCATGTAGAAATAGATCAGATATTAAATCAATGTTTAAAAGGTGCTTTTTTTGTGTGTGCACTGAATTTTTTTTTGCTCTCTGAACTCATCTCTCGCTGACGTTTGCTTGGAAGGGTTTTCTGTTGTGTGCAGAAGGTGCTAGAGCAGTTTCTGGCCTCTGGAGGGCAGCAGCACTTAGCAACTCACTGCAGGTCGAGTACTGCATCAAGGCAACCTTCACCTCTGTTTCTATGAAAGTAATTAGATGGTGCATGGGTGAGATCCCTCAATTGATCTGGACTATGAACAAAGTGGTACTTTTTATTATAATTGCACTTCTTCTCACAGTCTGTCCCTGGACGCTGCAGATCAGACTGAGGAAAAGATTTTACATCACACTGAACATCAAAAGCTTAAAGCCTTTGCTACAACAGAGGAACAAACTCAAATTCTGACTGTCTGATGTCTAGTTAAAATTCATAATCAATACTGCCAGGCTTTTTTGGAATACAAATTTTGATACTTCAATAGACGGAGTGTGTGTTGGACCAAACAGCTGTCTAGAAGAGATACCACAACACAGCTCAAACAAGTCTGCCAAGCCCTGAAGCTTTCAGAAGGCCAGTGGCCAGGTTCACTGAGAGGTCTGAGTGGAAATTCTGTGTGTGCACAGACAGCGGGTGACATATACTGTATTCATGTCACTGTCACAGACCCAGGTTGTGTATTTCCCTCACACCTTTAAGAACACTTGGCCATGAGCGGCAGCTACTGATGCCTGTTTCATGTCTGGATGTCATGGGCTGTATTTGTGCCGCATAAAACAGTGCTGCATTAGATCCAGGCCTGCAGGGTAGTAAATAACAGATGATGTTCACGCCAGCCAGGTCTACATACCACGACTCTAAACAGTTTCTCTGTGAGTTATAGCTGTTTACTAAAAGCCCTCGCCTTTGTTATTCATACAGTATATGGCGTGGTGTTAGTCAAGTATACTACTGAGGTGAGTGATTATGCTGGGTGTTAGGCGTCTGAGAGATGGCTGCATCTTTGTTCTCTCATTGTTACGCAATTAGAATTTTCTAAGAGGTTACATCAACCATTTGTAAAATGTACGCTTTGGGAAAAGGTAATTGCACTAATGCGCTTTCATTCCCCAACTTTGGTGCCATAAAACACAATAACGACTGTAGCTGTGAAATGGAAATGGTCACTTTTAACTTGTTATTGCAATTTGAATCAAATAGGAGATTGTCTTTCTTTTGTACTTGAAGAGGAGCTTAATAGGCTCAAAATGTGCTTTTTCATGTAAAAAATAAGAAATGACAACAAACACAAAGCCAGTGAGTCATGAGTTCAACTTTATTTAACAAACTAAACATAACTGAACCACCTTCAGAATGTTTTTTTTAATAACATCTAAAAGAAATCCCATGTTATAGAAATCAATGTTTTGAGCTGATTTTCTTGTCCAAAATGCACAATGCCCACCTTCACTGACTTGCTGGTTTTGTTTGTTGGGAGAGCAAATATTTGGTCACATTTAAAAAATAGTGTTATGACCATACAGGAACTTTTCACATCTACTTTACTATAACCACACAAATTCAAGATAAAATTTAAATACACACAAATAGGACAAACATAATTTTACCAACTAATAGGAAACCAGTGCAAACTTTACACATTTTATTCCCTTTTAACCTCATAGTTTAGTATATACGGTATCAATGCCCACATTTGACATCCTGGGAAAAACATTTATTCACTTTCTGATGGAGAGTAAAATTTAAAAAAGACTGATACAACTGTTATTTGTACAGCGATGTGATACCACACACAGATG
>JAQFJA010000003.1:16794080-16806846 GCA_029874485.1 Naso brachycentron
GTTATTTTTGTTCTTTACAGAAAAACCAAATATTTTTTGTATTTTTTTTTTAAATTTTATTATTTTTTATTTTATTTTGAGTATTTTTACATCAAAATCTAGTCTTTTATCTAATTGAAAAAGGTTTTTCATTTTTTGATGACTCATCCTGCACTCGAGGATGTTTCTAATTTTTCATCCAATGAAAATGCTTTCTTTATTTTTTCGAATAATATAGACACAAGCCTCCTGTTGGGATGCATCAGGGAGGGATGAAGCACTGCTGGCTTCGGTAATTAATAAAAAAAATATATACAGCCTGACCCCAAAACCTTTTCATTCTCCTTCGATTCATCAAATCCATAGGTGAAGGTGAAGGTGGTGGTGAGAAGTCCTCCACAACACAGATAAGGCTGTCATCATTAGCATTAGCATTAGCATCAGAGGATGGGCGTACAGTACATTCGAACCTAAATGCTACTGTGAACTTCAGTCAATATCTGTGACAAATTCCTGCCTAGAGGCTTGTTTTTGCTGGAAAGATATCATTCTGTGGAACCGAATCGGTCTTTGACATTAAGGAAATTATGATGGATCATTTTTTACTAATTTCTGATATCTTATACTCTAAAAATCCATTGAATAACAGAGGAAATAAACAACAGACAAATCATAATGAAAGAAATGGAAATTTGTCCAAAAAATGGTCAAGACATTTCAAATGTGGTGCTTATAGTGCCACTCTAGAAACATTATGGGATCACTCAAGTCATGATCTGGGAACTATGAATGTTTACACAAAATGCATGGTTGATACATCTATCTATTTCACAGGATAAGTAAAATATTTGACCTTAGTATCTTTAAATGAAAAGTCAAAGAACCACCAACGTCATTAGGATTTATCCCTTGAGGACAAAGAATGTCTGTACAAAAACTTCATGGAAATTCATCCAAGATTTGTTGAGACGGACCAATAGAACGTCACTTTCATCCATGCCACTAACGTGACTAAACAGACTTAAAAATAAAAAACCAGGTCCTGCAGCTTCTGTCAAAACTGTTCTCTCTGTTATTTGAGGTGAAAAGTGAGTTATGTCTCTGAAAGCTGGTAAGCTTGAAAAGCGTATGGCAGCAGGTTTTCCCCAAAAGGATGCTCTACAGGCCTTAATGCATAGCAATGCTGTGCGTGGAGATGATTGATGTCAACACCCTCCTCTTAATCACCTGAGAGGTATTCAGCCTCTTGACAGTCTGGCAGCCATTTTGGATTCTTCTCTAATGACTAGCGAGACAGGTTGCAGATGATGTTATCTGACGCCGGTCTCACGGATCACTACCATTCTGTCAGTGATTAAGTGACTCATCTACCTCTAGTAAACAAACCCCCAGTAGAGCATCTTGCATCCATCAAAAGATGCCTTTGATTCGCTCCGCTTATCTAACTTGGAAGGAATCCATCATACCTGTACACGACAGTGGATGCTGTGTGGTCTCTCGGGAGTCGTCCCATAAACAAACACACTCTGTTAAGACCGCAACCAAACGTGTGCAAAGGAAGCACTGATACTTTTTTGACTGCTGAAAGGTATACTGTTCCCACATGTGTTCCGCTTCAGGGAAATGAAACTGAAAACACTTGCAAGTTACTCGTGACCTGATTTCTGCAGCTTTAACGACAAACTTGAGCAAAACTAAAATGCTGAAAAGTGAACTACTACTACTACAAAAAAGAAAACTAACCTTTCAAAGAAAATTCTTTTTAAAAAATGAGAAGATACAGTTTTATCTCATTTAGTTGATGGTGCTAGATTGGAGGCTTTAAGTGTTTTATACAACATAATCCTGCTCAGAGAAATATAGTAAACAGAGACATTTGTGAAAATGAAGCTGACAAGTTGTGCTTTGAAAACAGTTACGTGTTTTGAGACATATTTTACACTTGAGGAAACCTTTTGTAGGTCCCTCTCAGGGCTAATGTGCAGATTTTCAACAGCACAGGCTGTTCTGTACAAAACCCAAGCAAGGCACTTTAGTCTTTATTGATAGCTGCGTGAGTAGGAAAAGTGTGGTGATGTAACAGATCTTTCTTAAATTGCATCAGCAGCATTGTTGGACTGGACACCCCCTGCAGCTCAGTTTGATTTCAGCAGATTAATTTAGCTTCCTCTCTTATGTAATACCATCTCAGCTTTCAAGCCGTCTCACTGATCTCAGGATCACCTTTGACTGATTGCATGGGTGGCTAGCTGCTGAACTGCACTCCCTTGATAGCAGCTTAGAGAGGAAACAACATCACTCTTGAAAAAGATCCTTAAACATCAGACTAAGACCTGATAGCAGGAAAGCTGTTTGGCAGCGGGCTTCGTTGAGAGGCAGTGCAGGTGAGAAGGCGGCGATGGCAAGCAGCTTTGATGAATTCCTTAACACAGCATGTAAGGTTGTAAAGATCAAACAGACACAACAGCGTGGGAATCCTGTGTTTGAGCATGTGTTTGATGCAGATTATCCTCAGGCTCAGAAAAAACACCTGAATACTAACTCATTTTCACAGTAGGTCACTGCTACTGAATGACAAAAAAATCGAGCTATTCATAAGAAAAGTGATGTAACTTTATCATGGATTCAGACTGAACAGACTCTGTTTTTATAAAAAAACACCTATGAGTGATCACAGAAACCATGAGCTCTAGATAAATAACCAAAACACCACAAGATTACAACGATGCATTGAGCTGGTATGTCTTCAGATGACCTTGATACTCAAGTGGTGTTTCGCAGAAAAATTGTGACAGTTACAGAAATGTGTCCTGACATGTGAGCGGGGACGCTTTCATAATTAATCCATGTAATATTGAAGAAAGGAAGCTATTTGCAGACAGGATGCAATCAGATACAGTTATGCTCACTACATGGGCGTTAAAATAAGAGAGGGCAAAGCCTGACTGCGTGAGCTGACGGCTGCATCGGCTGGGGAATGAGGTCACAGCATAAGAATAGTTTGGCTGAGAGAAACAATGGTTAAATGTTTTGGAGAAGTAAAATCTGTTAGGACTCAGTATCAGTACTCATATATATATTTACATTTTCTGAATATAAACTTAAAGGGGAACTCCAGCACCAGTGCACTGTCAGAAAGTTTGGGGAACTCACAGGATACAGATTAAAGAGATAAAGCTCAAAATTGAAACAGCACATGTCATGATATCCTGATTTTAAGTCCTAGTTTGGTGTTCACATCTTCAAACCTCACATTTCTAGTGTATGATGCTGAATTTAAAATCTCCAGCCCAAGGCGAGAAAATAACGATCAGAGTTATTTTCTCAGCCTTAAAGGGGAATTCCACCAATTTCAACAAAGTCTGATTTCAGGTATATCCTACCAGATGTATGTGTAGTCGGTCTCTGCTCCTTGATGCATTTCTACTCCGTCGCAGCTCTGGTAATCTGGAGCCCTTTGCAGCAGATACACAAGGCTTCTGATTTTGAATGCCAGAGCACAATGCAGCAGTTGGGCACATAGCAGACTTGATGGGACAGGAGGTCAGACACAGATACAACATTAAAACATCTGTTTAATTTTCAGAGTAAAACACCCTGTGTTGACGCCACATTATATTTTACTTAACTTTTTAAACAAAATGTCATTTTGCGTGGAGCAAGACCTGAAGTCAACAGATCAGAGGTTTTTAGAGGCTGTGATCTTGCGTGATTCATTAATTAACGTGAAATCTTGTCTGTCTGGCGACTCCAGCTGTCCCACTGCGCTGTGCCCTGAAACGCAGCCCGTGGGTGTTGACAGATGACAGAATACGGAGCAAAAACGCAGCGGAGCAGTTCTGGAACACACATGCAACCAGTGGAATCCTGAGGTTAGGGAGCACTACTGCATACGTGAAGAAAGGTTGTTTAAATCTTCTGAGACTCCGGAGAGAGCAGGGTAAAGTATGATGAAGTGCCTCAAATGAGGTCTCTTGAGTCATCGTTGGTTGCAAAATATAAAGAATGTGGAGGTATGACGTTAGAGAAAAGTGAGGTCATTAGCCTGGTCCTCATCTTGCTTGAGGCTGGCAGCTCGAGGCTACATTAGCGGCTGTTAGCATAACATCTGAATCTCGGAACAAACTGTAAGTGGTTGGTAGGCCTGTCGCTATAGTCAGTTAATCGTCCTATCGTATGATTAATGCAAATGATTGCGGTCATTTTCCTGACCACGATTAATTGTTGCAATTAATGTGTGCTTATTTACAAAAAACTATGCTAAGAAGGTTTTACAGGGTCCGCTGCAGCTCACTTTCTCTCTGCTCTCCTCTCCTGTGTCTCTGACTGACATGGGGGGAGGGGTGGAGGAGGGCAGGGGATGCGTAGTGTCTTTCTCACCAACACATAAACAGAGGGATGCAGACAGCAGCGACAGAGAATGAGGATAAGACAACGGTAACAAGCTACTATGTACTCAAGACTGTTTCCACAGAAAATAATACCAAATGGAGTTGGTTTCTAAGCCAAACTCCACATTTCCGGTGTAGGAATATTTGGGCTTTAAGCCGAATGAGAAAGGAGAGCCAATTAACTTGAACGAGCCAGTATGTCGACGTTGTTCAAAAATTGTTGAAACGAAAACTGACAATACTGATCCCCCTACACATTTATTTCACAAAGTACCGACAAAGGAAATGGAGTGACGATGTAACGTTATCAGCCCAATAATGTAATTAACATAACTTTGGGTGTTTACGTTAAGAGCGCTGTAACATTAGTTCCCTTCCCTTACACGATAAAATAAGATAATCCTTTATTAGTCCGACAGCGGAGAAATTGCGCTGAACAGCAGCAGTAAAGTGATGGCAGAAACGAAGCGGTGCATGAGGAAGGAAAACTTAACAAATAATAAGTAAACACGGAGTGAGCAGCAACAACACTTCACGCTGTCTGGACTCTGTCCTCTGCTACTGACACAAAACATGCATGGAGAGTTTTCTGGATGGGCGAGGGAGTGAGCTGTATGCTGTGAGAGAGCACTGACTCCAGAGCCAACTGACAGCTCGAAACATTTAGGTGACAGTATATACTTCATGTTGGCGCTATAGCTGCTCACTACACACAAAAAGATGCATCGTCTGGTGCCCCTGTGACCATTTTGCACCCTAGGCAATTGCCTAGGTTGCCTGTACGAGGAGCCAGCTGCGACTTGCATTATAACTTTTATCATTAAAGCTCTGCCCCCCCAATTTTTTTTTTTGTTTGTTTGTTTTTAAAATAAAATGACGATAGTATTGTTAATCGTGATTATCTCTGGGACAATATATTGAGGAACAAAAAAAGTTAATGTGACAGGCCTAGTGGTTGGTTGGATTGTGGGTAATGTAGGCGTCTGATTTTGGTAAGGACGAAGAATGTAATAAAAAAAGACGATATCTCTCATTTTGTTGCATTGACATTGATTCGTTTTTTTGCGATGTTGACAAAGTTAACAGATGGCAAAGCTTAATCGGTCAAGTGCTGTTATACAACTGTTTCACAGACTGAGTGGCACTCTTGGTGACAAGTAGATCTACATATATAAATGTAGTGGAGTGCCTCTTTAAAATACAGAAAGATCTTAGAACACATTATATCACCGACCAAACGAACAGGTCTATCACAACTTACTTTCTCTTAAATTCACACTGTCCTGAACATTAATCTCAAAAGCCAAATCAAGGTCACCTAACCAAGCCATTTTCTACACTCCACAGAGCTTATTCACAGCTCCACGCTCCATTTGTCTCCTGTGAAAAGGAAAAAAAAAAAAAACAACACTGCAGCAGATCTGTAATTCCCACCTGGACAGATTGTGTGATAACGCGCCCACAGCAGGTGAAATTTGACTCAGTTTTTCAGCTGGTGCAGCATTAATTTCAGCCCATAGTGTAAGCATCATTAAGAATCTAAATGCACCCTTGCGCTAAAGGAAAATGTGCACATGTGCCAGTTCACAGCACCAGACTTTGATGTGTCCACCCATTTTTCAGAGACTAAGTGTTTGCTGAAGTGCAGCCAACTGCCGAGACAATACGGGGCCTTTGAGATATACCATGCTCTCGCGAAGTGACGCTTGCAGGCTTTAGAGCAAAGCTAATAGTCAAGTGATCCTTTAGCTGACTGAGGGCTGAGGCTTTCAGGTTTAAGCCATCAATGTGGGGATAAATGTGATCAATGTGGGAAAACTGGAGAAGAAAAAGTGGGATTTGGGGCCGCTGGTCTCATTCACATGCACAGATTGCATGAACTGCAACCATACATTGTGAGGAATCTTGACTTAAATGGCAAAATGGAAAATATTATGGCAGTACGTTTGGCGTACGCTGCTCTGATTTAAAGACACCGTGAAACGGAAGTCAGAGTGTAATTTGCTTCTGCATATTGACGTGTTTCCAGCAACAACAGGCCTCTAGGCAGGAACATGTCATGGATATTGACTGACATTCACAGTAGCCAATAGGACTGAATGTGCGCTATGCCCACCCTCCGCCCCGGCTGACAATATTGCTGTGTATGAATACACAGAACAGTTTAACCAGAGTACAACAGGACTTTATACACACCACGGGATGATGTTATGAACACAGACACGATGTCATTAAGTTCTCCAACGTTTCTAGGACTCCCACAACTGTTACGATGCAGAAATGGGGCTGTGTGTTTACTCACTGAGCTGTGCGACACATTAACAGATCTCTGTTTATTTTATGAACACAGACACAACATCGTTAAGCTTTCTAACATGTCTAGGACTTCCACAACTGATACAGTTTAGCAAACATGGCTAAAGCAGCTGTAGTTAATTCCAGAAAGTGGGGAGTCCCCCCCTCTTCCAAACGGGCTTGCCCCCAAGTGCACGATGAATCATTATAAAATTAAAAATGTTTTCCAATCAGAGAAAAGACCAGATTTTGAAGTTAAACTACTCAGAAATGATTTTTTCAACAAATATGTGGTATATAGGATGAGATACACGAACAACTAAAATGGAGACACAGGATTAAAGATGGGAAAATGTGTTTTTCATTTCATGGGGACTTTAAACATATGAATCTCTGTTTGGGGTTATTGCAGGTTGATCACATGTCACATGAAGATGAATTGAGTCTTGGATCCACTGAGTGAGACATTCCACTGGTCTGATTGTCTTGGAAAAAACACCCCAGACATGTCATTACCTGACATCATCCCTCCTCTTGTCTGTCCTCTTGGGATGACGGACACACTCCTCTTGTTCTTCGACAAGAGCTGTGTGCTGGTCAGCACCGCGAGGCCAGTGAACCCCAGATAGTCGCACTCTGGCGCTGGATACCAAACAGCCCATCACAAGATAGCTCGCTTCTCGCTGTCAACCACACTGCTAGAAATGAGGTTAAATGGCACTATCTACACTATATGGGAGCCTCTTCTATTTATATTAACGGCGCTGACAGCCTTTATTCTTTGGAGAGAGGCAGTGCAGTTCTTGGAAATGGTTATAAATAAGTACTGAGGCCACCACAAGGATTCCTATTTATCTATTTTGCATAGTCTTGCATTGTTTTGAAAAATTGGAGACAGCTGTTTCAATGCTCGATGTGTTTTTATTAATGCATCTCAAGTTGCAATCCAAACATACTTCAGATTATTCAGTGCGGTAAAAAACTGCTGCTAATGATTGTGGGGAACCTGTTGGCTCTTAATTTATTCGATGTAATGACCCTTTAAACAGCATGGAGAACTTGTTAGAGGTGTTTGAGATATTTTGAAATTCCCCTTTAGGGACATTTCTTTGATACAAACAACTGTGGTAACTATACAATCCACCTAATCTCCCACCATCTTTTTCCACTGAGCTATTTGGTTGGTGTGGAAAAGTAAAGCAGCTGTTTGTACCATCACCTTTTAACCACTCACAATGAAAAAACATCTGATGCAGAATGGTTTCCAGTAGTAAAGCTTGACAGTAACAAACAAGGGAGTCTACGGCCAGGCTAGCAGTGCTCTGAGCTAAATGCTAGTATCAGCATTCTTATATGAAATTTCAGCATAAACCATCAAATACACAGGATCACTAAAGTTTTTAGGGTTCATCCTCTGGGGACAATGCATTTCCGTACTAGACTGACTGACCATCCATCTACTAGATGTAGAGATTTCAATCTGGACGACGTTGTTGGACAGACCAAAAAAGCAAATACTGATGCTAAATTCTAAGTACAAACAGAGCTCTCAGTTCTTGGAAATGACCTGATTCTAAATGCATGACTCACCTAGCAGCTGGACCCCCCTTGTGAGGCCGTAGATGTCTATGAGAGCCCACAGAGGTTCAGAGACATGCACACCGCTGAAGAACAACATTGGGCTGGAGTCGTTGATTCTGTAAAACACCCGGCCCTTCTTGTCCACCCAGAAGGAGATGATGTTTCCCTCATTGGAGAGTTCCTCTGGCAGGGCCTTTGCCCAGAAGCCACTCTGAGAAACCAGGTCCGGGCAGGCATACTTCGGAAGGGTGTCCGGGTTGATCCTCGATGGGTCTTTGGAGGTAAAACCAAGACGCAGAGCACCGCTCCAGCAGCACTGCTTCTTAGTGATCTGGAGAGTACATTTTTTAAATTATTGAAGGTGCACAAGTTAAAATGCATCCTTAAGCCCAAAACACATTGATGCGGTCCAATGAGCGTCAAAATGCCTGCCCCCATTATTTTCTATGTACAAACCCACACCGCTGGTGGCCAGACGTGCCTGGACACGCTGCGGCACTTCTCCCCCTGCTCTATTTCCAGTGCAGCCGCTCCTGAAAATATGCCTTTTTCATCAGAGAAAAAGTAGTTTTGTACATAGACATACACTCTCTCGGGCCATAGCAGCTCTTCTCCTCTGCTTCTGTGGCAGATCACTGGCCTCTAGCCTACTTACCTTTTGCTGTCACCATTTATAACTTTGATATTATTATTATATGATAACATTACTGATAGCCTATTATCATGGATCACCGTGGTCAGGGTAACAATGGACAAGGAAAGATTTTAATCAGGTTAAGAAATATCCTAATTTCCATATGTGACTGCCAATGAACAGCAGCGTGGTCAAGATAAATTCCCCCTCAATGGGAAAATGGAGTTTGCTCCCCACTCTGTGAGTGACTTGTTCTAATGTTTTCCCTCAGTGACTGGTCCTTCTGCGGACGCGCTGCAGCATGCTTCCTATGTGTGTTAGGGGCGGGACTTGATGTGTATCAAATGACGTGCTGCTACGCCAATGTGTCTTGGGTTTTATGTTTTCTTTTCTCATTGTTCTGTGAACTATAAGCCAAAACACAGCCGTGCTAAAAGCTCTGTGAGGCTAAACTTTGGCACGGCAGTGCTTTGAGCTAAATTTCAGTGTCAGCATGCTAATGTTTGCTTCTGCAGGTGTAATTATTACCATATTTACTGTCTCATTTTCACGTATTATCATGTTAACACTAGAAAAATAGCACTAAAGATAAAATCCAGCTGAGGTGGAGGGAAGTGTTGTTGGTTTTGTTGGTATTGGTCATAAGCCAAAGTATCTGAGAAATTAGAATTTTGACATGATGATGGCACTAGATAAAATATTAAGGGATAAGGAGTTATTAGAATTCTTTCAGGGAGAACCTTAATGTCTGTAACACATTCCTGGCAACTCATCCCATAGTTGCTGAGATATTTCAGCTTGGACCGACACACAGACCACAATTGCCATCCATACTGCCAAGCCACCAGTACAGCTAAAAATCTGTACGACCAGTTACTTCGGTATGTTTATCACCTGCAAACGATTTTTGTCTTATTTCGAACCTCTATTTACTTTGTATTTACCGTGCCAGATAACAGTATTCCTCACATGGCAATGCTTGCCCTGCTCTCTCACTTTCGAGACATAGATGGCCTGATAGGTGAAGTGGAAACTTGTTCTAAGCTGCTGCTATTTGGCCCACACAAGAGCAGAGAGAGAAAACAGAGAAAATCAAAACAGGAGCGCAAAGAAAGAGGATGAAGAGAGAGGGGCAGAGAGGGAGAAGAAAAATAAGAGAGAGCATTGAGAGGGAGCGTAGGTTTATTGCATCGGCGCTATATTAACAAAACTGGACCACCTATTGTTATTTTCCACTGTTTACACATCACATTATGAGGAGATGGTCAAAATGAGAACATATTTTGCAAATAGGACACACACAGTGTTTTCTCTACCTTTAGCCGAACTTGCTCATACACAGCGATGGGCCTGTTGCTGAAGGTGATGGCGTTGCAGAAGCTGGCTTGTCTCTTGACCGTCCTCTGGGACATGTCCATGACGATCTGCGAGCCCTTGGTGCTGGGGTGGAAGAGCAGAGGGAAGGAGGACAAACTTCCACATGGCTGGTTGGGTAGGCAGTGCTTGGGCTTGTGGTGGCATCGATGGGATGTGGCAGGAAACGGGCCGTTCAGAGAATCTTCGTGGAAAAAGAAAACTGTTGCTAGTTTGATCCACAGGTGGGAAGCATTAACAATCCTGAATTATTTCTTCTGGGGGCACACTTCACAACTGAATACCCAAATTTTAGATTAGATTAGGATATTAGATTAGATTGTTTGCAACATGACACACTTCACTTTTAATATTCTTCCAAAATTGTGAGGTGGACTCTGTCACCTGTCATTTCCTCTCACACAACTCACCAGCTCCTGTAACATCCACTTAAGTAAAAATGCATTAACATAATCTAATATTTGGGTTCTGCTTCCAGCTCCTCCAGGTAGCACAGCGCTGCAGACATCAAAGAACAATATGCAAGTTAAATTACATGCAAAAATGTCCTTGGGTAGAAAAAAATACAAGTGCAAGGACAGAATTGCTCCCATAGCTACTTAATTAGGGGAACAACGCAGCTGTGAGAAATTCACACAAAATGCTGCAATTTCAGTAAATGGTCATTTCACTTTTGTTATTCTATGTCTTGCCAGATTTTAAACATGTTTGCGTTTGAACGCTTTGTTTCTCACCATGCTGGAAGTCATTTGCACAATAATGAGCGGTAAGGACAAAATGCAGCAGGAGAAAAAGAATAAAGACAACAAAACTGATTAGCTAACATATAAAGTGTCGATGTGCACGTTCAGATGCCTGATACAGCAAATTCAAAGCTGGCTGTTACACGTTTTTTCCAGTTGTGGCTCATGTTTTAATGAGTGCAGGTCAATCACATTGTTTGTGCCTGAGAGTCAAGCACACACTACCTGTTTCATCTGAACAGAAAAAAAAGGAAAAAGACCACATTCATGTGCACAAAAGCTACTACAGTATGTTTGAGATTTGGTGACATTTGTTGTGCTTAGCCAGTCAGAGGAAGTGACAAAATAAGAGCTGACCCAAAGGAGAACATCTGACTCACAATATGCAGCAGAGGTTTGAAACATTTTCCCATGTGAACATGTGTGAATCATGACTGCTCCCACTTAACTCAGAATGGAGCAAAAATACCTTTTTTTCCACATCACATCTCTAGTTTTGGGTTTTAGGTTGATAACAAACAAAATCAAAGTCATCATGTGCCTGGCACAAACTCACTCCCTGCATTAGGACCGACCCTCCCAGTTTGTTTCCACATTGCTCTTCAGAGTACATCGCCAAGGTTACTGTAGTACTGTGGAGGAGGCCTTTTCTCAGAAACACTGCGTTCTTGTTGATTATAAGGCAGGATTTTTAAGAATTTGTCAAAACATGAACAAATATCTCTTTAAGTGTTTCGATACAGTTTCCTGTAGGGATGTGCAATATTGGATTTTTTGTCAATATGTACTATGCCAATATCTTACAACTTATTTGGCCGATAATCAATACCGAAACCGATACCCATGTACATGTAGATGTATGTTTTTCCTCACACCGAATTGCAGACATTATCTAGTCTTTTCCATAGTGAAATTCACATACAGTATTATTATGCAAACCCTTAACCATGTTGAGCCATCGGCAAATACAGGCATAAAATACAAAGCTTAAAATGATGCAGTAATCATTCCTTGTGCAAATGACGAAAAATACTTGAACTTACGTTATTTGAAACATATCATATTTATTTATGACAAGTACTCTGAAACAAAACAAGATCCATCCTCCTTAAAACCAGATGATGCTCTCCCTGAGAGAATCAGAACAAAACCCACAGCCAGGGCAAATTTGGCCTGTTTCACAAGAGACAAAGTCAGTAAACATAACGTCTGTCCACGGGGAACATGGGAAACATGGCGTCGACTCGGGCGTTTAAACAAGGAAACAGCAGCCTGTTGTTTAACCGCTTCTTGTGGATATTGACGTGTTGGCTGATATCTGATATTTGATTTTAAAGCCAATATCGGCTGATACCAATAATGTGCCAATTATATGAGGCATCCCTATCGCCAAGGTTACCATATTTTTGTGGAGGAGGCATGTTCTCACATACATTTCATTCTCATTGATTATAAGGCAGGATTTTTGAGAATTTGTTAAAACATGAAAAATATCCTCGAGCGATTTGAGACAATTTCCTGCACTTTAATACCTGAGTCCTCTATACAAGACCTTTAAAGGATTTTAGCCACCATAAAATCCAGCCAATGAGTCAAGATTTGAAGACAAATAAATAACAATTTAGTTAACACTTCTTCATCCATGAGAACTGCTTGTTTTTTCACACCTACATTTGCTAGACTGTGTAGGAGTTGCTTGCATTTGTAGCCTAACTGAGATGAATGTGAGCCTTTGCTAAAAGATAGATATTCTTTTTTTTTTTTTCGTT
>JAQFJA010000003.1:16806946-16825156 GCA_029874485.1 Naso brachycentron
GGAGTGACCTTGGAGGGTCAAGAGGTTCAGAATGTACCCTGGAGACAAATCAATTAAGACTGTCAGGATTGCCAATAACTAATCATGTGACTAAATCTGTTGTAACACTGCTATTGTTCTGATTTCAAGCAGAAATAAAGGTTTGAGGAGGGGATGATGACATGATTTCCCTCTGTATAACATGTTGAGGTTAAACTAAGAGACTTTCCCTTCAAATCACAATCGGAGAGGCTCTGCCAAGTGCTCTGGGCTCAGTTCAGTGTATTTGTTAAGCTGTTTGCATGCTCTTGTCCCTGCAAAACAATGTGGAATTGTGCTCTTTGCACAACAGTGGTCTTAAATGAAGTCATAACAAATCTTTCACCCATATTGCATCCATGATGTCATGTCAGACGTGATGTCTTCAGGAAAACAAATCAGGACTGTATTGTATTCCATCGACGACCATGCTGGAGATTGAATAGACTATTTCCTGCGAGGTCTGAAAACAGAGGGAGCACCTCACAGGCCTCTGCAGATAGTGTACCAACACTCTTCCTTTACCGTCTATCCAGTGTCTTCTTTTATTCTCTCTATACTAATATCATCTCAGGAACAGTTTTACTTTCATATCTCAGACATTCTGGAGTGTGCTCACAGCATTCAGAGAGCACGAAGAACTACATAAACTATGAATAAAAAAACAGAATGGATTAATAAAAATATCACATTTGATTTACTGTAAAAGGAAGCTGGTTGGAGCCAAAAGTGCTCATGATACAGTAGCTGTTAATGTGTGTTTAAAAAGAAACGCAACCTGATGGAGACATCAGGGTAAACAGTGACCAGACCCTGTCATGATAAAAGAGAGGTGCCATGATAAATGTCAGATGAGCGACTAAGGAAGGATAAAGTTCCTTAACGCATTACAACAAATGTGACTATGTTTGCTGCCATTAATTGGAAAGGACAAACAGTGCAGAGACAGAGAATGGCCCTGGTCAGCGTCACCTGGCCTCTGCGCTCATCTGTTTTAAGCTCGGCCTCACTGAGAGGCATCAGCAGAGGCCCCAAATGCGGTGTGGCGTCAGTATCGAGGCTCGGTGGCCCCCTCTCATATCAAAGGAACGCACAGGCAGCATCCTTAAAGTCAAATTACACTGATGTGTTCATAGCTTTTAAGTGATTATCTCATGGCTTTGTGCTCTCAATAATAAGGAAACAAAAATGATTTTAACATCTTCCCTTAAAGGACCATCCCAGTGTTCCTACATGTCATTGTGCTTTGTCAACATCGGCCACACAGATTACATAAACCCCGCCCATTTTTCCCCAAATAGCTTAATCTATGAGATATGGTGTTTGTTTACATTGTCTCTATTCAATAAATGTGACAGAAAGTAGCTGAAAATGTGTGTCAATGTTAGTTAAAAAGAATGTCTGTGTCAAAATCCTTCTTTGCGCTGATATTAGGAAGGCAGCATGTAAGGAACTAATTTTCCAGGCGTAATAACTTTCATCTCCACGGCTCCCAACTCCCCTTGCTCTCTCTCTCGCTTAGCGATTTTTGACCAAATAAACGCAGACGTTCCCTTTAGAAGGGTGAATTACCAATACCGAGCAACTTTCACGTGCCCTTTAGTGTTTCTATGCCCCGTTTCAATATGAATGGCAGTGAATAGGCTTTAAAAATGCAGCCTGACATCTACTAAGGAATACACATGGTCACATTTCAACAACATTTGTCGAAGATAGGGGTGATCTCTGCTAATGGTGATGAGTCAAAAATAGACTGTTATGGTCCTTTAAGTATGACTGCCTATTAGTCCTGCGACTTTTACAGTGCTATTTATTTAGAAATAACATTAAACAATCATTTTCAATAGCAATAAATCAGCTTATTTCTCGATTAACGGATTGAACACACTTTTCCAAAGCCCAAGTTAACTTCTTTAAATGTTTCGCAAGGTGATGATTATTTTGTTTTATTTTGGGGAGGAAAGTCTTGTTTTAAGTTTTGAGATTAGTGACGATCCTGTGGCTATCAAAAGCAGAACCTGATGGTTTGTTGTCAGCCTCCAAAATCCCTTATTGGTTGGACCCTGATCAAAAGTCAAAGAAAAAGTCCCAAACCCAAAGATGCCCAACAGAGAACTTCCAAAACCGCCAAAAATTCATTTGTCAGGAGCTGGAATCAGAGGCTCTGGGCATTTTTTACTTTGAAAAATGATTCAAAACCAGCCACTCATTATCAAAATAGTTGCTGACTGATTTCCTGTATATCAACTAAATGATGAATAAACTAATCAATTTGCAGCTCCAGTCATGAATCATCAGAGCTTCTCGCTCTGAAGCTATTTGCTAAATGAGGGGACAGCACAAGCCAAGTTGAACAAGAAGAAGGAGCGTGCGATCCCTCTTTCTTGTAAGCTCAATGCTCAACTAATCATTTAGAACTTTTAAAACACTCAACACATAAAAAAATCCAATCATCAAAATCCAATCATGCATGGTTGCCAAATGGGGAGAGCTGAATGACTCCAGAGACGTGAGCTGGACAAGGGCCCTGCACCACGACATGGATTACATTCAGGGACCCTGGCTGAGCTCTTGTCAGAGGGCCAAGAATTCCTAGCAGCGCCCCTGCCTGCACATATATTGTTACTTCACACCAGGGGCCCCTAACAGTGAAACTGGAAAAAGGAGCATATGGATTGGCTCGTCTCCATCTGTCCATCTGGGAAATGAGATGTTGACGGATGCCTGATCATGTAGGCCTTTTGTGTACCAGTCAGCCACAACAGAACAACTCCAAACTAAAAAACATACAGTGCATTTTTCTGATAATCAAAATCAGCTCTTGTAGTAGGACTTTAGATTAAAACATCTACTCAACAGTAAATACTTTATCTTTGCCAGTGTACAGCTGCTGAAGGCCAACTGCATCGACCTAGCAATTAGAACTGAAACTAAAAATTATTTTCTTATAGATTAACTGATTACAGTTTGCCTCAATTAATTGGTGAATCTTTTGGTCTTAAACTTGATGCTCAAGGTGTCATTTTTAAATCACATCTGTTGCTGAACCAATAGTCCCAAATCCAAAGATGTTCAGGTTCAGATTACAGCCATACAAAGCACAAGAAAGCAGCAAATCCTTACATTTCACCAGAAAACATTTTGCATTTTTGATTGGAAAACTTCTTAATGATTATGAAAAGTTGAGTGATCTTCTGGCAATCCACTAATCAATTAATCGACTAACTGCTGCACCTCTACAACACAATCAATAACTCCTTTCCTAGACTAAACTTTGATGAATCAACTTTTATTGTTTAAAGTTGTCAGAACATTGAGTAAACTGTTAATAAACAGTCTGGATAAAGCAGCAATAAAACGTTCTCTTTACTTTTAAACTTGCTGTTCAACACTTAAATTGCAAAAGACTATACATGTTCAATTATGCATGTCCTGTGCATGCATCAGTGTCACAAGACAAGATCTGCAAATAATGAATAACTGAGGACATCAGATACTTATTTGTCTTGTGTATTCACTGCTGGGTCAAAAAACTTCGGCAAGAAACTGCAATATAAAAACAGAGAAGTAAAAACCTTCATTGCACCTGTTTGTACAAACACAAAAGGACATTCAGTACAGACACTGTCAACATGCTGACGTTCAAGAAACAAACAAGTGTTTCACTTTAAACTGTTGACTTTAAAGAGAAACAAATAACGAGTTGGGTGGAAAAAGTTATGTGGGCCTACCAACTCAGTTCAGTTTGTCCTGCTCAAGTTCTGTTACCTGAACGCAGCTTTTACGGACAAACGTGCATCTGCGGGATGATTTCATGATGTGATGCTGTAGAGGCTTATCACATTTTGAAAAACACGACTTCCTGTTCATATTTCCTCTTATTCAAAGCCAGTCGTGACTTACAGGAGGTGGTAAAAAAAACTTGGCTTTCAGTTCATTTATTTTAAGCAACCAGGACGCCTACAAATCATGCATACATGCAGGCTTTGAGGCTGCACACGCACGCTTGTAATTCGATTGTATTACCTTCTACTATAAAAGCCTAAATTCATTGAAAATAAAGGAGCAATACAGGAGTGCAGTCTCTGTCATGCCACATGCGCCTTACCGTAGAAGGTATTTCTGGTGATCTGACCTCCCATGGCTGGATGCAAGGTGCGTTCACCTCCTCTCTAACTACCGGCAGGATCCACAGATATTCGCGTTTAGCCGCGCGTCCTCCGCGGCGACATTATACGGAAACGGCGCCGTTCACAAAAAGTCCTGACTGTGATTCAGCGGCAGGTTGCGTCTGTCTGTCCGAAGCTTCGGCAACATTAAGCTGCAGGCGGCAGCCAACAGATCAGCACTCAGCGGCTCCCTCCAGTCCGCGCAGAGATCACGCTGAAATTAACATAAAAGGTGGTTGTGGAGGTGGAGCTTCCCGCGACTATTAACGCTGTAGCTTCCACAGAGGGGACATCAAGAGTCTCCACATGCCATAAACCTGCATTATGTTCCTGCAGAGTCGCACAGGACGCTTCCCTCCCTGTAATATACATGAGAATGGACTCACATGCCCATAATAGAGATCCGGTTCATTCTTTGATTTTATTCAGATTTTATGCCATTCATTCCTGTGATCTCTTTCTGATGATGCACTGTTTTTTATAAATGAGTATGGGGTGGGTTTCTGCCTCCCCACCTGTTGTAAGTATTATAACCTGTTTGCGGCCCCCACCCACTTCGATCACTTGCTGTCACTTTTAAACAGCAGGCTGGTGTTTTCCTGCGTGTACATTCACATGGACAAGCTCAGAGATTCCTAGAAACTTGAATCAGTGCAGAGGAAAATAAAAGTGCAGGCACTAAAATGTTCCGACGACAGGGTTTAACTTTTGCAGTTATTTTGGCAGAAACGGGCTGAAAACCACTTCAAGGATCCATCTGGAGGGAAAGAATGAGGCTGACCGATAATGCGGAGATGTCACACAGCATGGTTTCCCTCCAACCGCTGAAGGTTTAAGGATTTTTGGTTTATGTTCATCTAAATCCTGTGTCTTCTCTCCACATAGTAGTATTTTTAAGACTTACTTGGCAGCCTGGATAGAAGATGAATGCTCATAAATTATGACTTCACATCATGGCGGTGGAGTTGCCACAATGACCAGGCAGAGATGCCACTGATTGAGGCGTACGGTGAGGCTAAAGCTGAGAAATTGGGAGCTAAGAGCAAAGGCTGGGTCGGAAATTTACTTCAGTTATAACTAATTTGTCCCAAAGACAGAGTTGGATGACCTTTACCTTGAGGAACAGCTTGTTAGGGCTTCTCTGAAGTGTCTGGCTTCAGATGTTCAGAGTTGGCATGATGGCCCAGCTCCCTACCGGGCACCTCTCACTGCATTGTCGCCTTTGCGTTTACATAACTTGTGTTGGCAGCCAGACCTGTGAGACAGTGTACTGGCTCAGTAGCATAAGCTATATTCTCACGTTGTTTATACAAACTGATTGCGGTCAACTTGACTCTCTGTAACCAGTTTGCAACAGAGGTAAAGTTGTACCAAGTGGGCGTTTTCATGCCGTTTAATATCGTTATTCTCTAAGAATAGTGATCACGCCGATTTTATTTGTCACAGGAAATTGAGAAGAACTAAAATTAGCAAAGGAAGACATGTGAACAGAACACTTAGGCATTTATGGCATGGACCCTGTAGCTGTCACAGTCAGGCTTAATGGAGTTTGACATGCCACCTGATCAGGGGGCTGTCAAAATCTGATTGGTTCTTCTGTAATACAAGGAGAAGTGTTGTTCGCTGTGAAATGATAAAACATGATGCCTTGTGTCCTACAGCGATATCAAAGCAACATGCCACTGATCAGTAGCATGTCAAGTCGGCTGCCAAATATGCCAAATATCTAGCTGTTACGAAATAAGTATTAAGTACAAAAACGGAAAGTAAAATATTTCTGCCTTGATTTGCTTACCATAAGTAAAACTGTCATCACATTTCTAAAATATAAATATTACCCTGTGATCAGCTTTTATGATGTCTTTAAATGCGAATAAATCTTCACTCACATATTTCTTGGCAGTTGTTTGCATCGTTGTGATGATTTTGTGTCTTTGTAGTCCTTTTGCATCTCTTACTTCTTGTTTTGCATCATTTTGTTTTACTTGTTTTAGTCGTTGTTTTGCATCTTTCTTTGTGCTCAATTTGCATCTCCTTGTAGTTGTTTGCTTTCTTTTACAGTTATTTTGCAATTCTGAGGTTGTTTTACATTGTTATATGGTCGTTTTGTTTCTATTTGTCGTAGTTTTGGATCACCTCTGGTTGTTCTGTAGCCCTCTGTAGTAATTTTGTATTTGTCTGTAGTTGTTTTCTTACTCAGTTTAGTTGTTTTGCATCCTTTTGTGGTTGTTTTGCTTCTTTTGGTCATGTTGTTCATCTCTTTGCAGTCGTGTCGAGTCACAGGCCATTTAGCATCTCTGAGGTTGGTTTTTACATTTTTTTGTAGGAACTCTTGCTCCTTCATGTGGTTAGTTTGCATCTCTTTGTTGTTGTTTAATTGACTTTCCAACAAAAATACTAATGGTTACTTTTGACATAAATTGTGGAACCCCCAGGGATTAGGGGGTCCTGGGTTGTGCCTATAATATCCATAATATGTGATCTATTCATGAATATCAGTCACATATTAGTTGTTCAACAATTGGCTCAGTTTACTTAAATTCCAACTGTATGCTGTGTGCTGTATTCTCAGCACTTTTTGAATTATTATTATCTCCCACTTCATTGTGTAATAGCTTTGAACCTTTCACTTAGAGCGCACACCCTTACAGAGGAGACTGACACCTCGTCCCACAGTAGATTATTTGTAGATGGGCGCCTGGCAGGCAGCAGCTGCCTTGTGGGGTGTGCTGGCGTTGGGCCTCAGCAGACATCTTGACAACCTTGTTTGAGGCAGTCGTGTGCATACTCCCTTTCTCTGGGATGATCCATGTTGAACAAAAACACCATTCTACTCAGAGTTTGGACCCTTGCCCTGGAGCCATATGTAAACCATTAGAAAGCAACACAAGAGCATCATATGATCCTCAACAGGGGATGTCAGCAGGAAAGGGACCCAGGGATGTATCAGAGGTGAAATCAAAATGTCATTTATCATTCAAAAGTGACAGTGACATGAAAAAGATGCTGTGGAAAGTTAACTGATCCTGAGTTTGTCATCAGGCAAAAAGGGGACTCTAAACATTCATCTAGAATGACTGCAATCCAGTTTATTTATTGGCAAAGGATGCTCGCAGAGAGAATTTTGACTACAGTTGTCAGGGGCTCCCAGTGTATCTACGTGCAGCACCAAAAGGAGCAGACAAACAAACAGACCTTCACCAATTATACAAAGCAAATTAGTAAACAAAACGTCTGTGCTTCACTGTTGTTCATCATCTGCGTTCCTTCATTCCCCACTTTGATAGACAGTTGTCCAGAGGGTTCATCTGTTTTGGAGCAACAGGTCATGGATCAAACAAGGAAAACATAACAGCATCATGAGCTTGGTTTAGATTTTATTTAACCTGGCACTCAGCGGCGTGCAGCGATCCAGAGACTGTGGAACTAAAGGATCATTGCTGAGATTATGATGCGTTTAAAGACCTGAGGGATTACGAGCTGACTCTCTAAGAAGCGAACATCCCACTGCAACTCTTTAATCATACATTAACTAAGCTACATGATAGCCGAAATGCAGCTTTGAGTTTTGTAAAACCCTCGATGTTCCCGTATTGCCTCTAGTTCACAGTCCTGCCTTCCTCTAAGGGTAATTGCTGTTGATAGATAAACGTGCCCAACAGCACGACTTGACTTCAACTGCTGGTCAAGACAAATGTTTTCCATGAGGGGTCACTGAGAGGCAGGAACAGAGTAAACAGGCAGTGGTGTCAAAATATTTGAAGTGAATATATTTGATTGTTAACACTGTTTTAATGATGCTGTTGTTTATTGTGTAAGTCTTTCTGCAAGTTAAATAACATTTTTAATGAGTGGTAAGATAAAACTATTAACTTTATTACTTTTGGAAATAAATACACTACATCACAAATTTCTTGTTTATGCTGTTTTTAGTATAATCTGCTCTTATGTGTGTGGCACTCTTCTTGTGCACACATGTAAATATAATTTGCAAATCAGTCTGTGCACTAGTAGGACTTGAATGTGCACTTCACACACACACAGGTAACATTTTTCTGCTGCTGTTCTCTCCCTGGTTTGTCTTAGAGAGTGTTGTGGCTCTTCACTGATGAACATGTTGTTGCAGAAGCTGCAGCATGTACGAATACACGTGAAATGCTTTCATGTGAGACGCTGATAGCTCTGTTGTTGCTTAAGACACAAAAATGAAGACTGGGACGTGACTTGGACTTGACTGCAGGGAGCTCTAACTTACTTAAGACTTGGCTTGACTTGACACCCAAAAGCACAGTCAACAGCTCAAATGCTGGCCAGGTAAAATTGTGTAGTTTGTCCTCTTTCCAAGACTTTGTGGCAGAGGAGGTTGTGTGGCTCAGGTCCTGATGTTTGCTTTCTGTTTACCCAATATTTTCATTATGTTTCTGCATTGTGTAATGTCACTGTCTTTTCTGTCTAATCTGAAAATAAGTCTCTGCAATCTAATGCAAGTTTTTATCTGCATTTTTATTCTTTTGGTATGCTGTGACTTTGTCTTTTGTTTTTATGATGACATGTTATGTAATTTCGTTTTTCGTCATTTTGTTTTTGGCTAGACTGCAGGAATGGGCAAACCATACAAACGCGTTTGTTGCTGAGTGAGAGAGGCGACAAAATTTCAGGATTGGTCAGACAGTGATTAGTCTGTCCTCATAGGTTGTTGCCCTTTCAAAATTAATTTGCAAGAATGGTCATTATGTCGCCAGGGGGGCGTTTTGCCCACTGTCGAGTGAGTGTGGATCAGTCTGTCTAAGTAAGACAACTGAAATCGAAAAGTGTCCCAACAAGCTGTTAAATAATCACATAGATTTTGTTATATTGTGTTGTGATTGAGGTTCTGACCCACCATGCATTGTGGAAAGAGACAAATAGACATTTTTCAATTGATATGACATCACATTATTGCCGCAAGTAGATGCAGGACAATGAGACCCACAGTGGTGCTTCCTGCTTCTTGCTGCTCAGACCAACACTGTTACCCCATTACTGGCAAGTGCATCGATATGGACTGACAGCTGGCGACTACTTTTCCATATATAAACTAGGAATTTTTCAAACTGATATATTTCTCATATATTTCTTATTGCACCACGTATAAGCACATTCCCGTTTTTTGGTCCTGTAACATGGCTTCATGGGTGAAAATATTGGATATTTCTCGTCCATATTGAACGTCTGTTACTTTCTACTCACAGGAAGACAGGATGACTGAAATGTATTTAATAAGAGCCATATATGTAGCAAACTGAACAGATCATTAAAACTGTTATAAAAATTAAATCATAACAGGCTGTCGCTGTAATCACACATATGAGGATATGAGTGGAAAATATTGCTTGTGCAACTGCATTCATAACCTTTTATTTTTTCTTTTTTTTCCCATAAACTGCATAAGAATGTTTTTTAATCTGCTGCTTCAATGTAAATCATCAGTTATACCACTGAGGATCTAGATGCAGCCCAGCCATATACTAGGTTTTCACCTAGTCTTGTTGTCTTGTGTTTACTGGAAAACACTTTGTGATCTTGTGTCTGTGAAAGGTGCTGTACAAATGAACTTTACTTACTTACATTTTTTTCTTTTTTTCCTTTTTTTTCCTGTTTTATTTGGCCCCATGTTGCCAGTCTTGCGGTGTGCTGAGCTAACCGGTTGCTGTCCGTCTTTAGCATACAGCTATCAGACCCAGTATCCTCTTTTACAACACTGCACCAAAAACAAAATAAGCACATTTGTCCCTAAAGACTTGAAAACTGCACAATTTGTTAGTAGAATAATGTGATGCAAATCATGATTTGTATTATTTTTATTCATTGTTTACTGTGTTATTTGCTTAAGAAATTCATCATTATCTCCTCACCCACATGGTGATCAAAACTCCTGTGACATTTAAATCACTGCCAGACACACTGATTTAGTCCCCACATTTCCATTTTTTTCCCAGAGCATCCTTCACTGACTGTGGAAGCTAAAGGAGCCATTATTTTTACATTCACAAAACAGCATAATACGTCCATCACATTTCTCAAACTAGCTCATGCACCATAATCAGGTGTTTGTAGCAAAACAATTGCACTGCGGGTCCAGTCATTAATCCCTCCATTTCCTTCAGTGAATATGCTTTGCTCTAACAGTCACATCAGACTGCGTCACTGCAGCTCTGTTAGTGAGGAAAATAATGAGGTATTCAGGGACATTTGATTGTCATTTAATGTTGTTTTTTTCTTTCTGTGTCTAAAAAGATTGTCTCATTAACAGCAGCAGTTTAGGAGATGACAGAGTCTAAAGTCTGGTATCCGTCAAACCTTCACTAGAGTTCTGACTGGTATGGAGGGAGTAAAACAACAGATTTAATTATGGAAAAAGGAGCAATTAGTTGATTTTGAGCACAATACTTTTTAAATAAGAATACATGCAGTGTTTTGCAAAACACTGTACATGCCAGTTATGAGTATCCCCTTAAACTGACTTACAAGAAAAGTTGAAAAAAAGTTGAAAAAAAAAAAAAAGCCAGGCTGTCCTTCTCATCCTTGACAAAGGGGTTTTACTCCGGGTGCTTCCTGATTTCCAAGAATATGTGAGTTTTCAGACCAGTTTTGGATCTACACATACTGGAGCAATAAATCACCTGCGCTACATTCTTAGCCATCATGAAGGTGCTGTAACTGATGCAGCCAGGCAATTGGTTCATCATCATTAACCTGAAAGACATGAACATTCACGTCAAGGACGTTTCTACACTGTGTCTTTCAGGGTAGTCCAAAAAGGGTGGTAGCTAGTGTGTGGCCTTCAATAAAAAAACCAACAACCAGCTCTGAGGGGGTTCTGATCCGTCTTTAACTTCAAATCCCTCATATAGTGGAAACACGTTTCGGTGAGGACAGTCACACAGCGATGACCACAGAGCACCTGTTGTCTCCGAGGGAGCAAACTGAGGAAAATCCAAAAACACCAAAGAAATACAAAAACTAAACAAAAGAACAAAACAGGATGAAACAAGAAAACAAATGCAGGAGCAAATGCAGGACTGGGAACAGATGCAGAAGAACTGACAAGAGAAAGATGGAAAAACACATGGACTTCATACACAGCAGACTAATCAACTAATGAAACACAGGCACACAAAGACAGGAAGTAAAACAAAACGTGACACTTGAAGAGACTTAAACTTACAAAATAAAACAGGAAACGACTAAGCTAAAATCATAAACTGTGACATTTGCTGCAGATTTCTAAAGCATGCATCTGATCAAAGTAATGTTTACAAACAGTTATCATAAAATTAGGAAAAGTCATGAAGTATCATTATGTTTGTTTGGCTGTGTCAGAGTGTCTGTGGTCTCCTGGAACAAAATAACTTATTTAACAAGTAAAAAGGACAAATTTTCTCTGAAAGAAGATGAGTAACTAAGATGTTTTATGTTCTTTTCAGTCAGAATCACCTCATTTTGAAGGACAGTGAGTCTCTAGAATTACATATTGAGCAAGTTATGGGACAATGGATGTTTGCCATCACATGATGCCCTCATCAGTAACCAGATATGATAGTTATGGAGCTTTTATTGGAGCTTGTGAAAACAGCATCTGAAAGCAGGCCTTCCATCACTTTCATTACAATAGAGAGTTCAGATGATTACAATTGATCTTTCTCCAGAGAGGATAAAAGCTGGGCCAGAGGGAAAAAATTCTCATTATTATAGAACCAACACCACTGTATCCATGGTTCAGTGCCAGTGTGATTCTCAGCACGTCCTTTGTGCACTTCAGTGCAGTTTCCCATACATACTTGAAAGAATATGGTGCAATTTTCTTGTGAGTCATAATGTATGCTGACCTACAAATCCATAGCTATTAAAGCAGCAAAATAATACAGGAATAACAGATAACGGCATGGCTCAGCAGGCTGTGCTGCGCAACAAAGCCTCAACTAATTAGCCCCTCATTTTTGCAAGGATGTTCTTTTATAAGACATAGTGTATTCACATCCAAGGATCACTGCAGTAAAGCTGCGGCTGTATCCATTCTTTTCTTGCAGTCTTCTCTGATTGGGGTTCATTTGATGCAACATGGCAAATCAGATAGATTCAGAGCAGCATTTTTTTCTCTTTGTCCAATATAGGGGTTTTTGAGGCTGATGCTGATACTGATATTAGGGAACAAGAGTATTATGATATCTGAAATATCGGCCGATATTACACATCTAAATTTTTAGCTGAATGTTTTTTTAATAAAATAGTTGTTACAAAGATCTGAAATGAAGGAAGGATATTTAAAATTTTTACAAGCTCTATTCCAAACATCTTTGCATGAGCAGTAAACGCTTCACTTCACTACAAACAACATAATCACACCATCTTCATTAAATCACTAGTCCAAGCAATTTTTGCTGCCTTTAAAACAAGTTTAAAAATTGGCACATGTCAGAAGACATAAACGCTCATACAGATATATCTGCTATAGGTCAGTATCAGCCGATGATATCTGCAAACAGATATATCAGTCAGGTTCCAGTTTAAACAGCACCTGCATCTTATTAAGCAGAGAATGAACTAAACACTCGCTAATAAAGCAAGACCAGGTAAAGTCTCTTGCTATATCTGTTATCTAACAATGTGTTATGGTTATGCAATGATGGTGATGTGTTAGTATGAGCAGCGTAAGAAAGGAAGTCACACATGAGCACAAATGTCGAGTTTTCTATTTTGCACTGAACCCTCAGAAAAAGAGTCCTGCTCTCCGATGAAGAAATGCTGTGGTGCAGTGCAGCTGTTTACAGTCTTTCCACCATTGTTAGCACTGTTCTATAAACTGTTTAAACCTTCACTAATATAGAGCCCATAAAGTATGGCTGGAGCAGAGTGTGACTGCAAACACAATGGAATGTTAACCAAAGCAAAGAGTAAACCAACCATGAATAAAGCCAGTTTATAATGAAATATGACATTTATAATCAATAAATATTTAAGGTGGTCCCTCTGGCTTTGGCTTAATGCATAATTAAAGCACTTTACATAAATTCATAATGATGTAATGACAATAGAGGACGTAACACAAACACTGTCTCTATTTGCTTATGAGGTATAATTTATTGATCTTATACTGCTGCTCAGGGTGTGTTTTATTTGAAAAAAAAAAAAAAACGGCTTACAACTGCATGTCAGTGTGGAAAAAGCTGAACTTAAATTTGAACTTGTTCATTACCCTCAACAATATGAATTGAAGGCATCTTAGAAGAAGACAGAGAGCCACAGAAGTCACCATGGTTCATCCTCTGGGGAGTGTGAGAGCACGTGTCCACATGGCATGTTTTTTGGTCAGGAAAGCACTGGCAAGGCGCTGAGGAGTGCTGGGAAAAAGCACCTGGGAGGTGAGAGAAAAAAGCAATACACATGACTTTTGTTTTATTATGTTAACAGTGAGTTGACAACACCGCTAACAACAAAATTACAACACGTGAGGTGATAAAAATACAACACTAACCAGCAACCTTCAGTGTGCAGCCAGACTGATCCCACAAACAGACTTTCCTGTGTCTGTGATAGAAGTTCCTGCATTACATTTAATTTCAGACAGATACCGCCAGCTACGGAGGCATCACATTACTCAGTCTCCCTGGGAAAGTTTACTCTAAGGTGCTGGAAAGGAAGGTCCAGCTGATAATCGAATCTCAGATTGAAGAGGAACAATGCGGATTTCATCCTGGTCATGAAACAAGTGACCATCTTGCAAGAGTGAAGGATCCTGAGAGTTTGTCCAGCCAGTCTACATGTGCTTTGTGGATATGAAGAGGGCTTATGATCAGGTTCCTTGGGAGATACTGTGGGAGGTGCAGCAGGAGTATTGGGTGAGGGGGTCACTACTCAAAGCCATCCAATCTCTGTATGTCCAAAGCGAGAGCTGTGTTTGCATTCTTAGCAGTAAGTCGGACTTGTTCCTGGTGGGGTTGGCCTCCACCAGGGTCACGCCTTGTCTCAAGGTGTAGTAGTGTGTGTGTGCAAGGTGGGGTGGGGGGGGTTGCAGTTCGGTGGGCTGAGGGTCGCATTGCTGCTTTTTGAAGATGATGTGGTCTTGATGGCATTATCGGTCTGTGCCCTTCAGCATTCGCTGGATCGGTTCGCAGCTGAGTGTGAAGCAGCTGGGTTGAGGATGAGCACCTCTAAATCTGAGGCCTTGGTTCTCAGCCGGAAACTGGTGAACTGTCCACTCCCAGTAGGGAATGAGTCCTTACTCCAAGTGTGAATGAGTTCAAGTATCTAGAGGTGTTTAAAAGTGAGGGAACTATGGAGTGTGAGGTTGGCTAGAGCATTAGTGCAGTGGGAGCAGTTTTGCACTTGCTTTACCACACAGTTGTGACATAAAGAGTGCTGAACCAGGGGGCAAAGCTCTTTATCTATCAGTCAGTCTCTGTTCCTTCCCTCACCTATGGTCATGAAAGATGGGTCATGACTAAAAGAATGAGATCGCAGATACAAGCAGCTGAAGTAGGTTTTCTCAGCAGGGTGGCTGGCATCTCCTTTAGGGATAAGGTGAGAGGTTTAGTGATCCATTAGGGACTTGGATTCTCTGCTTTGCTCAATCCTTTGCATTGAAAGGAGGGCATATGGTAACCTCAGGATTCCACTGGATGCATGCGCGTTGCAGAAGGGCTGTGTTGCGTGTCCGCTCCATGCTCAGTCATACGTCAACACCCACCGGCTGCATTTTTAGAGCACCAGACTACAAGATTTTGTGGTAATTAAAATATCAAATGTGACCACAGTCTCTGAAAACCTCTGATCTGTTGACTTCAGGCCTGGTTCCAACCATTATGACGTTTTGTAAGTGTAGCACAGTGAAATATGATCCGCCGTCAACATGTTTTTCTATTTTGAAAATCCACCGCATGTTTAATTTTGTTTCTGTACACAATTTCTGCTCTGTGCTGAGTTGTGCTCTGCCGTCCGGCAAAAACAGAAGTCCTGCGTATCTGCTGCGGAGGGCTCCCGATTGCTGGAGCTGTGATGGAGTTGGAATGCAACGCAGCCGCAGCAGGTGGAAGCACACACATTGACAGGAATTGAAATGAATCAGCTCCGCTGCTGTACCGGAGTGCAGACACCACAGACACATCTGGTGGAATTAAGGGGTAAGGATGCCCCCTAGTCGCCTCCCTGTGGAGGTGTTCCAGGCACGTCCAGCTGGGAAGAGGCCCCAGGGCAGACCCAGGTCCAGTTGGAGAGATTATATCTCTGTACTGGCGTGGGAATACCTCAGGATTGCGCAGTCAGAGCTGGCTGATGTGGCCAGGGAAAGGTAAGTTTGTGGCCCCCTGCTGAAACTGCTGCCTCTGCAACCTGACCCCAGATAAGATGTTGATGATAGATAAATGTATGAACAGATACAGCCAGACCACACTTCTCCATTGTCTTATTTACCTGACTGATGGGTAACAAGTTGTGCCTTTGATTGGTGGCTTGAAAAGGAGCAACTGTAATGTTGTCAGTGGCTTTCTGAAAAGATTCGGGATTTTCAACCAGAAGTGCTTAGAGCTGCCACAGACAAAGGCTGGAGCGCTCTGAGGAAAAGATGCTAGCAACATGCTGCAATTTTTTCTCTATAGGGCTGCACACTGCTGCAACTGGCTCCTTATTGGGAATGCTTAGAAAAACAACCACATGGACGCAGACCCAAAATGTTGTCAGTTAATTTCCTGAACATTATCCAGTTGGGTTTTAAAATTTCTTGTGTAAAAGTAAGCGTGATTGAGTCAGTTGCTTGCATGGGCAGGACCCTGATACCCCAACTCCATCCGCCAATCACAACTGCGCCTACTCCAAGTGACGTCACCAGTACAAGATGGCAGCACCTGTATCTGGGATATTTTGGCTTTATTTCTGTACAGTAGGAGAAAATGTGACAATACCAAGGCTGATAACTGAACTTTATGTGTTGAGTTTTTTAAAACCATTAATAAAAGATTTGCATTATTAATTATTTTTTAATGTCCGTCCAACATGAAAGCATATGATAGTAGTAAGGGCCATGCAAGTTAAGTTTTTCCACAAAATACATTCTGTGCCATAAAAACATTATGTTGTGTCACATCTTTGTTCGCCAGAAAGGCAAGCAAGTGAATTAGCATATCACACATATCAATATTACTTCATTTGTATAACTGGGAAAAAACTGGAGCATAATGGTGCTTGGTGAAAATTTTATATAAAAAAATGCATCATTGTGACACTGGGCACAATTGTGATGAAATTTCATTTTACTGAAAAAATGAAAAATTGTCTTTTAAAATCTCATTATTTTTCAGTCACTAAATGTACACCATTATCGGCCGCCCTACTGGACTAGTGATCACCTTCATACTCGAAATCATATTAGGGTTAGCGACTGAGAATTTCTTGTTGGGACCTGACCTGGATGGCTTGTTTAATCCAGTCCACCAGATTGTATTTATCCATTTTTTCTTCTTTTGGATGGCACATGCATCAAATGCAAAGGCAAGTAGTAACAGGGTTGGATCTTTTTTTTTCAAATTAGATAAAAGAAGAGGTACTGCATGCTGTTGATTAATCTAAGAGTTAGATGTACTTTCTCTTCATTCTGGAGATAATTTACTTTTTGTCATGAACTATTTATGAGACAAAATCCCTGTCTGGTCTCAATTATTAATTGAATAATTTAGACAGAGCTGGGAGAAGGTATACATGTCCACAACCAGCAGCTGGGTTTTAGAGGTGATATGTAACTGTAGAGAAATGCATTTCATATTAAAATGGTGCTGAGTAATTTGTAACCTCTTTGAAACTTCTGAAACCAGCAGAGCCTGAGGGTTCACCAGACTGCACAGTGATTTCTCATGAGGTAATCCACTAATGCAATGCCATCTGGTGAGAATCAGAGATGTTTGGAAACAAGATGTAACTTGTAAAGCCTTTTTGAATTATTGACCTTCCCTTTTCAGCTTTTATATTGGTTTGTAAAAATGACAGAACCAATATTATTTTTAGAGAAGTCTGCTGCTATTTGCCAAACATGTTCTTGATACCAGATTCAGGATGTTGGGAAGGAACAGTGTGTCATTTGCTACCACGTTTGTATTTAATTTTTAGCATTATGTTTTAAAACATTTATAATGAAGGCTTTTGCAAGGCCTTCAGCATAATTTTCTTCACATAATTTGATCAGCATGTAAATATGCTTAAATCAAGGACTCACATTTAAACTCCTACATGCCATTTCAAGGATAATAAAGATTCCATCAAAGTAAATTTTGCCCAAAGCAACAAATTCCAGCATCTTCAAATATTAAATTTAACAATGAGGGTAAAATCAATGTTCTTTCTGTATTTATGGGCAGTTTCAAAAAATGTTTTGCACCACTCAAACTGTAGCTACATTCACTATATGTAGGCTATATACATATATCATGATTAATACTCTTGATATGAAAAAATGCATAGAAGGCCCATGCCTTAACAATTTTTTTTTGGCAAAATGTAAACACATTATTCAGATCTCTGCTTCTTTAAAGAGCAGGCATTAGCGTCCTGTGGCTTAAATACTTCGACCACTCAGGTGACATATGCAGAGGACACAAGTTGCAACACTGCAATCTTTCCGCTGCTACATAAATCACTGCGACACAGTGTGAGGAGGGAGAGTCACACAGAGGAGGCTAATGGAGCGAGGAACACAGCCATGCCATCTCTCAGACAGGTTTACAAGGTATTTTGTATACAAACTTCAAAATTCTCACACACTTCGTGGAACTTACTGTCAAACACACCTGGACGACAACCTGGACACGAGCTCAGGACATTTATTGGTGTCACTGAGGAAATACACTGAAAAATAGCCATGAATCTACAGTCCATGAAATATCTCAACATCTGTGAAAAGTCTCCTATGTTGCTCTCAGTGTGTCCTGTAGAGTATTCTCTTATACACTGCAGAGGACAGATTTCCAGTGTTTGCATGTTGATGATATTGTACAGGAAG